>JAUUDZ010014592.1:0-11471 GCA_032361705.1 Panulirus versicolor | reverse complement strand
TACAATAGAAAAAGGGTTTAAGAGATAGAGAAATGCGGAGGGACGGGGGACATAATCTCTGAGTTTTGAAGTAGAAATATGATAAGTTGTCGAGTTTACACAACCTCAACTTGATGTTACCTGCTCCCTTAAAAAATCTCAACCTGATGTTACCTGCTCCCTTAACAATCTCAACCTGATGTTACCTGCTCCCTTAACAATCTCAACCTGATGTTACCTGCTCCCTTAACAATCTCAACCTGGTGTTACCTGCTCCCTTAACAACCTCAACCTGATGTTACCTGCCCCCTTGACAACCTTAACCTGGTGTTACTCATCCCCTTAACAAGCTCAACTTGGTGTTACCCGTCCCCTTAATAAGCTTCCCGTTATCACCTGTTATCTTTACGAATGCCGTAACGTCTCCGTGTCAATCTGGAGGCCCGACCAGATGACGTGTGTGGACGGAGCGGCATGAAGACGTTGTAGCCAGACAGTCTGGGTCACCGAGGGACGTCGGTAAAAATGTCAACGGCATCGGCGGCGGAGCAGGTCATGAGTCACCCGGCAGGCAAGGTAGCGAGCGAGTGGGGAGATCCGCCAACAGCACCCCAACCTGCGGAAGGCGTCCACACCACCACACTGGTGAGCTGGGCCAGGTGTCTTGAGGGCGTGGCGGGAAGTGAGGACGGCCAGGGGTACGATACAGGAGGAGTAGGAAGAAGAAGAAGAAAAAGAAGAGAAAAAGAGGAGGAGGAGGAAGAAGAAGAAAAAGAAGAGGAAAAGAGGAGGAGGAAGAAGAAGAAAAAGAAGAGGAAAAGAGGAGGAGGAAGAAGAAGAAAAAGAAGAGAAAAAGAGGAGGAGGAGGAAGGATGTAGGAAAGTGACAGATAACACACTATCATGTCAACACGATCTCCCTCAACGGTCTAGGCCAGCAAGCCCAACACGACCACACCTGAGAGCGCCCTGCCTCCCCCATCCATCGTGTATAGTGATACAGCCTCGGCTATTTTTCCCCTGGCATCTTTTAAACGCTTGCTGGCTGATTTAAACGTAACCTATTCCAATTCCATTCATCTTTTTCTTCCACCATCCTCTCACTAGTTAATGTCCTTTCATAATGATCAAATTTCGTGATCTTATCGATGTATGTTGTGGTCTTGTGTTCGAACAGTGTCCTTTACCTTCCAAATCACTGGAGAGAGTTTAAGTCACTACGCATTTCTTGGAACAGAGGACATATCCATTAATATTCTTTTCAAATATTCTCAGTTACGTTGCTACTTTCCTTCTTGGTGGGCATAAGGACAACACTCCCAGAAACCCTAAACCAAACGCCCTCCCAAAGCCTTCAACGCTAAAAACCCATGTCCCAAGAAGCCTTCCACACACCCTCCCAAAGTCTTCGAGTCTAAATCCTGTTCATCTAGTTAAACTTCCTAAACATATTTCAATGGATCCCTCCAAATACTTTTAACTCTCAAAAACCGGCTTTTGCAGTCACCTCTCCCGAGGACGCTTTAATATACCCCTCCCACAACCTTCTCTTCCACCGAGCCGATCCCTTCAGTCAACCAGTCAAGCCTCAGTAGACATAATCCTTCATCTCTATCAGTCTTTTGTCGAGCAGTCCTCATGACCACGCTAGAGCATGATCTCGCTGTTCTCGTAAATCAATAATCATCATATCAAGCAACGTCTGCGACAGTGTTATCCATCTTGCATCTCATTAACGCTGATATGGCTCAGTAAGGACGAATGTCACATCCGTTAATGTTTATCTGCAACTCTTTACCGTCAGTCATGAATGGAACTTGCTTTTTCTTTTGTATTTTGACAATATTTTTTGACCTCAAGTTACGCATGCACTTCACCAACATTGAGAATCTCTTGTTGGAACCACATACAGGTTATTCCCATTCTACAGGTCATAAGATTTATCTAGTTATGTTTCTCCAACACTGACACCTCCCAGTGCAAATGAAAAAAAAAAAAACAATTAATAAACGACCTCATATGGGAACAGGAGTTCAATGGAGTCATTCTACCGTATCGTGGGTGTGTAAGATGCCGTGGTGCCCACCTCACCAAGCTGATGAACAAAGAGGTGAGGACGTCAACAACCCTGGTGCCCACCTCACCAAGTTGATGAACAAAGAGGTGAAGACGTAAACAACCCTCACCACCACTACTATCACCATCACCTGCAGTAGCCACATCACTCATAGTGCGCGCGTTGGCATGGCCATACACCCTCCCTCACTCACCCTCACACCCATTCACTTGCCCTAGTGTCCCTCCTCTTACATCAATACCTATTCACTTACCTTAGTTCCTGTATCTAAATCAGATTCTGAACTGTCAACATTCCACCACCGGCCCAGGATCTCCTGCATCGCCCTAAAGAACGAGACAGCACACGAACCTCACACACAAACGTAAAGATGCAAGTCAACATACACGGTGTCCATCGCTGCCTTCTCCCACCTTCACCCGTGAAGACAGAAGAATGGACTCTCCCGACGTGAACTGTGTACAAATATACCCCCTGTATTTACCAGTGAACTCAACGGAGACACTGACAGACGGACTGAGCGTGCGCCTTCACCAACGGTTGAACTGCCTCTTACACAGGCATTCATTCCTCAGTCCACCAGTCCTTCTCACCACATACTGTCCTCAAGGATGTAATTACCAACACATATACTCTCCTCTGTTCTTTTGCATTTAGGGCCCAAGACTCACAACCATGCCGCACCGTTGGGGGTACTAACTATATCATCAGAAACACCCTTCCCTGCACCTCCTAGACAGTGACCTCTCTTTTCACACTCTACAGTCTACACACTTAATCCAGGACATCCTCCTCCTCAACCACCCTATGGTTCACTTCAACTCCCACAGCTCCATCCGCTGCCATGTCTGTTGTTTCCATTCCCAAGTAGCGTCGGGTGCAGGTGGGGGCGAAAAGTAGCGTCAGGCGTGGATGGGGACACAAGTAACGCCAGGTGCAGGTGCGGATGCTGGCGGTGTCAAGTGCGGGTGGAGACAGGTTGCGTCAGGAGTAAGTGAGGACGTGGTGGACGCACAGGCAGCGTCGGGCGCGCGGGTGAGGACGCAAGCAGCGTCAGGTGCGGGAAGGTAGGCAGGCTGCGTCAGGAGCGGTTGGGGAGGCAGGCAGCGTCAGGCGCGGGTGGGGAGGCAGGCAGCGTCGGGCGCGGGTGGGGTGACGGCAAGTGGGGCGGGCGGTGAGGGTGGGATCAGCACGGAGGGAGGTCGCCACCCGCGCCACACAATAATAACGGTCACGGTGAGCAGGACGCCGGGTATGACGGGCGTAACACTGCCGTCCTCTGAGGTGTCCACCTGTGGCCAGCTGGGCGACCACCTGCACATCCTTCCCACGTACACGCTTGACACCCTGTACTGAACCCTGCTGACGACCCTGCCGCCCTTCTGCAGGGTGAACCCTTCCTGTGCCTCTCCATCACAGACCTTAGCAACGGTCCACAACTCCAGCGCCTAAATTTCGGTGTACATTTAATGGTGGGGAGAACCTGTGATGGTTCGATATGGTACTAAGTGTCGTGAAGACCGTTAAATGCCCCCACCCGAGGTAGCATGAGGAGGAGGAGGAGGAGGCGGCTGTAGAAAATACGGAGACATGAGCAGAATATTATAGTGGCTTGACTCATACAAGATCCTGATGAAATTTCACCGTATGTCCTGAAGATGTGTACGGATACGTCGGACACACCTCTTGAAATAATGTACAAGATATCGCTGGAGAGGGAGCGGAAAACGGCAAGCGTCATACCCATCTATAAGAAAGGAGACGTGGAGGAAGCGCTGAACTACAGACCAGTCTCCGTGGCGAGTGTGGGCTGTAAGGTACTGAAACATATACTCAGAAAGCAAATGGATGACTTTCTACAGAGGGGAAAAATTACCCAGGTGAGAGGCAGTTCGGTTGTAAGGGAAGGAAGTCACGTATAACGAATCTTAAATTTCTACAAGAAAGTGAGCTGTCTTAGACAAAAGGAAAGGCTGGGTAGATCATTTGTATCTGCACTGCAAGAAAGCATTTGGCACTGTACCGCATGGGAGGCTGACCGAGAAGCTGGATCACTTAGGCGGGAATAAGTGGGAGACTCCTTCTCTAAATGGGTGGAGGTCATCCAGGGGTTCTGTTCTGGGATCTTTACTCTTCTTGACGTCTATGAATGACTTACCTGAAGGTATGGACTCCTATCTGAATATATTTGCAGATGATACAAAGATCACGAGGGAAGTGAAGAGCGAGCAGAACTGCATTTAATGACAAGGGGACCTAAGCAGACTTCAAAGTTAGTTTGACGCATGGTCATGAAATTCATCCCAAGCAATGTAATGAAAAAGAGACAGAGTGAAATAAGGCGCGAATCTGATTATCGAGCGGGATATAAACCTCATGATTATGTGTGTGAGAGGATCTTGGGAGTTCATATCGTCCTTGACTTGTCGCCAAAATAGTAATGGACACAAACTGTCTGCTGGGAATAGTACAATAGCCTTTATGAAAATGGATAGGGGAATATCTAGCAAGCTGTTATATCGCACATAAGACCTTGGATATAGGAAAAAAAAATATGGTGACTGCACCTTTAAAGAAGCACAAATAGCAAACGGACAAGGTCTAGAACATAGCAATAAAGAAGGTACCAGAATTTAAGAGAAATGATTTACAGGGAAATGCTAGACGCTTTATATTTGCCCACTGAGGGATGGACTTGATCACACCTGACGATGTAAACAGTGAACAGTTCTCAGAAAGAAGTAGGGATAAGACAACCACAGGATATAACATAAAATCTAACAAGAAACGTAAAAAAAAAAAGATATTAGGAAGTACTTTCATAGTATAAGAATGGTGGATGAATGAAATCAAATGACTGAATATATGTTTGATGCAGACAACTTACATGAATCGAGTTGTAAGACAGAGAACGTCCAAGAAAATAGGCCCAAAGAGTATAAGGATCCCTCCCCGTGCAGTACAAATGTGTAATTACACACTAAACTGTAACACAGTAAAGTTTATGTTAAAGTAGTTATCTACATCCCGAGTGGTTTAGGCTGCAGTGTTCCTATGTATCTCTCATACACGCAGACACACACACACAGACACACACACGTCCGGTAATGACAGGTACTATTTACCTTAAAAACTTTCAAGCTAACATAAAAAAGTTCACTAGAGAAAAAAATATGATAAACTGATCAATAAATAAATAAAAGAAAAGAACAAAATTCTTCACTCCCTCAAAGACATACAGTGCAGGTTCCTTGTAGCCGCCCGCCCCTCCCAGCAGGTATCAGGGGCGGTGTGTGGGTGTACATGAGGTCAGCAGGAGACTAAGCAGGTCCTCATTAAGCTAGGCAGGCGGTGCGACCCATGATGATAACACACCCACCCAGCAGGCAGGGTGCCACCACAGGAACCAGTCTATATGTGTCATGACTATTTTCTCTTTTTTCACATTGGAGGCTCCAGTCAAAGACAAAAAGTCCACATCAAGGCCCGTCCTTAACTGATATGTAGAGAGGTTAATGAAAAGGAAAATAAGAAGAGACTAGGGAAAGTATTTACAAATTTTGGAGGAAGTGACAAACCCTATCTTTTATAATGTGCCAGGTCACAGCTATTGGGAAAGACATGAGAAGGCAGAGCGTTCTAAAGCTTCGGAGCAGGGAAAGAAACTTAAGAAAACAGCTCACCCTTGAATAGCCATCGGCTACAGAGTAATCATGTGACGCAGCAGCTTGCCGAGTATTGCGTGGTCTACTTAGTGGTGGGGGCACACAAGCAGCCAGGTCTCGAGAGGAAAAACCAAAGTAATACCTATAGAAGAGGGAAAGTGAACCAACATTGCGGCGTAGGGCAAGTGGGTCAAGTCTAGAAGCTGGCCTGGGACAGTTTATATGTCTGACCGCTTTTGAATCAAGAGAGATGGGTAGAAACTGAAATATCGTGTCCAAGTCCGAGTTTATTGAGGCAGTTGTGTCGAGACGAGATGCAGATCGAGTGAGAGAAGGAGCAGAATTGAAGGATGTGGAGGAATGCAATGTTGAGTCGTCAGCGTATGAGTGCATTTGGTTATTTGTGGAAAAAAAAGAAAATCGTTGATAAAAAGAAGAAAAAGTGTAGGAAACAGGACAGAACCTTGAGAGACACCGCTGTTGATAAAGTGGGAGAGGATGATCCATCAAGAACCATAGAGACAGATCGGCCAGACACGAAGTAAAGACAGGAACAGAAGACAAAAGAAGGGAGTTTAGAGATGAGACCCCGATGCCATACCTTCTCAAAGGCTTTGGACATGTCAAGGGCAACTATATAGGATTCTTCAAAATCTCTCATGGACGATGACCAGATACTAATAAGATAGGAAAGAATATTACCAATGGTTTCGCCTTACTGGTGATCAGAAAGCAGGCTGCGAAATTCAAGATGTCGGAGGATGTGGGAGTTTGGGGAGGATTCAAAGACTTAAGGAAATAGTAGAGGTGAAAGCAACAGCACGATAGTTAGAAAGGATTAGCACGTTCACCATTCTCAGGGATGGGCTGTATCAGTGCATGCGCATTCCAAGAACATAGAAAAGTTTTGGTTTTTCAACAGAAACGGAACAGACGAGCAAGCACAGGTGCAAGTTCAAAGGCACCAACATCACCAGACACAGCCAACCAGTCAGAGCACCAAGTCCAGGATCACCAGGGTAGAGCACGTGAGACAACAATTTGGAGAGCTGGTGCCGCGTCAATCATGCCTGGTGATGTAACTGGTCGTCCTTCTCTGAGTACAAGAGTATATATGGTGAACAATGCGACGGCGGCGAAGCCAAGTATTTCTCAGGTTTCACGTCATGCACGATATACGACAAACCTGAGGCACCAGCGCTACTTTATCCTAATACCCCGAGGCTCTGTAAGCAGGGCGGCAGCCCTGTCACTGTAAACCGTTAAGACCGTTGGAACCGTTGGTCACGGTGTGATGTGAGAGCTCTTGTTCCTGAACCTATTTATGTACACATGTGAGACGTAGAAAGATAATAGTTTGTCAACTCGGAGATACGACAGATGTGCTAATGGGTGACATTATCTAAAATGCTCGTATTTGCTCATGAGAAATCCCCTCTCTCTCTCTCTCTTGTAAAAACTCTATATCCTTTAGGATACTGCGCTTCCTCCCCTACTTTCATTCCTCGCAACTGACATATCCAGATAACAACACACACTAGAACTACATGCATAACGTTTATATGACACTAGGATTAGTGTAGAAATTTCATTATCTGAGGATAGTAAAGCCTCTGAGAAGAACGATGTCTGAAAGAGAAGAAAGGCAACCCCTTATCTAGTGAGGAAAAGAAAATATCAGGTTATGTACAGAATGCAGAGTGGAAGAAGGACTATCATAACACGAGAGCGATGATTCAGAGACATAGGAGTGATGATATCAAAAGCTCTTTTTGATACTTGTACTTTTGGTCTTGGCGGAGACGAATCTGGAGGTTAGAGAGTCAAGGAAGACAATATCCTATTGTTTAAGGCTTTTGGAAGAACTGAAGCCTAGAGAGGAATACAACAAGGGAACTATCGAATTCGCAAAGATGACAGGCTAAATATTGAGACCTTTTAAGACGAGAGAAGGAAGACCAGAAACGACACCGTTCAGAGAGTTTGTTCTCCCTCTGCTGGAATAACAGTATGTTTCCAGGCGAAAAAAAGATAAAAAAAAAACAACTAATGGCTTAAGACGAGGTTATTTGCTGGAAGACAGTCAGTAAGAGTAACTCAAATATCTAATTTGTATGGATGGAGGCCCAAGAGTAAAGCTGATGGCTGCCTAGCATCTTCCACTTTCCCCACTTCATCCAGCATATCAAAAGGCGCGAATATTGTTGCGAAAGAACATCCAAGTAATATTACAAAAACATATACTGACGTAAAAATGTTACATGAAATGATGACTGGAAATCATGTGCAGATCTAACATCTGCCGCCGGAGGCCTGGGGAAGAACGTCATTTGATATTTAAGAAATTCTCATTACTTGTATCTTCTCTTTCCTGCATGCACATTACACAGCATCACAGAAGGAAAGAAAGAATAAATGAATATAGCAAGAAGCCTAGGAAAAAGAAGTGAAAAAAAAACTACCCTAAACGAAATTAGGGTAGAAGGCAAAGAATAGAAGGTATCTAAACGAGCATTGCTTACATGTTTGGGTCAAGTGGGTGAACAAGCGTAAGGTGGGATGTAGGCGAGTGAGGAAAGGTAGTGAGTGGTGGGATGAGGAAGTTAGGTTGCTAATGAAAGGGAATGGAGAGGTGTTTTACGACTACATGCAGGGAAGGATGGCGATTGTCTGGGAGCTGTACAAGAGAAAGGAGCAGGAGTTTAAAAAAGGAGGTGCAAGGGTTGAAAACAAAGGAAAATGAGAAACGAGGCAAGAGAGTGACGGATAACTCTAAGACAAAGTAAGAAAATGTTTTGGAAGGAGGTGAACAATGTGAGGAGACCAAATGGGGGCATCAGTGAGGGGAAAAGTTGAGGTAATATCAGGAAGGTCAAGAGAAGCCGAGGCCAAAGCCTTTCCTTCCCCGGATGACCACCTGGTTGCCAACCCGCAGGTACAGAGAATTTCAAAATCCACCCAGAACTGTCGAGCTGCGATACAGAGATGGTTTATGGCACATAGCTGCTGATCTGTTAAGAACTAACTTCACAGAGTGAAACACTTGGGATATCACTAGGGAGAAAAAAATAAAGTACAACTGGCCAGGTTTGGTAGTTTCTGAAATCGCATATTTTGGAAAGTTTTAGGCCAAGAATTTGGTTTTGTTAGGAAGAGAAACGGCCGAGTATGAAGCTTAATCTTGGAGCGAGTGTTTGCCTTACGCACATTAAGGTATGTTCTGGCCATCGCTATACACGGAGTCTACCGAATGACTGATAATTATCAGGTAACTGAGATCTCGTTTTGACTCTTTGTGATATCAACGTATTCCATCGGTCCTTTAGCTCACAGGATCAGCATGGCCAGCCTGCACAATTACCCGGTCGCTGACAGCCGCAAAACCATAATTTTTTGTTTTGGAAGACGTGGGTTTGCAGTCTTGAGACGTGAAACATAAAACAAGCGCCTCATGTAGCGTATTTGTCTTTAAAAAAAAAAGGCACATTTGATCATATGAAGGTCTGGCTTCTTGGTACTCATCCTCCAGAGACCAGCGACACATCTGGGTCCTCCGTCACGTCGTCACTACCTCTCGTTATTACCGACTCTGGGAAAATTGATAGGAAGTCAGTGTTCTTTGTGGCTCAGCTGACGCCCCCCGGCCACCACCTGAACGCTCGCTGTCATGGGGTTGGCCACTCATTAAGCACCATGATACACGAATTAACTGTCGCCTGCGTCATGGCTGACACGGCCCAGCGGGCGCGTAATTCACTCGGAGTAACGGGTTGCTCGGTGCTGGGTACGAAGTCGTCCCACACGACACAGGGTGGCTTCCGGGGGTCAGTCTTGGTGTGCATCACAAAGCCTGACACCCACCGGAGTCTCGACCCTCCCTGTCACCTGAACCATATATTGCACAATACAAACATTCTAGCAGTTTATAACCAGGATAATAACTATCAAGGTTATATCTAGCTACGCGTGGGTGGGTTTACATTATCGTATATAACCTATAGGGTTATATACGATCAAGAGTATGTAACTAAGGTAAGCAAATTATCGAAACTCACAAGAAATGGAAACGTAAGAGTCCCGAGCTTTCGTCTGTACTGTAAGGGTACTAATGACAAAAAAATGCAACAGGATAGGTAAGAACCATGTTCCCAAGTGAGGCTAGGATCCAACTATCCGACCTAGGCCATTCCAAGTGGCCCCATCCTCCACTCGGCAGCTCAGTGGTCATGAAGCGATGGAAGGTTGCACTTGCGTAAACCTAAGATGAGACTTCACCTCACCAACCCACCATCCCCTTACCACCAGGCAAGAAGCTGACCTGAATCAGAAGGCCACCGCCACCCAGACCTCACTACCAGCCACGAATTAAAAGGAAAAGACAAAATCACAAGGCTATAATAAGACTCAAACTGAGGATCTCTTTAATAATGTTGAAGCTGGAAAAAAAAGTTTGGTACGAGTGATTACCTTTGAGGTCGCTTTCAACGCTGCATGTAAAGTTGATCAAAATGACAGTCGCGAAAAAAATACGACTCTACCAATAGCATTTGTTTGACAATCTCATGTAATTTCACCACTATATCGACAATGTCATGTCCTTTTGTGCAGACAGGACTATCACAACCACTCGACGAAGTGTACGAGGTTATGACAGCGTATGATGTCTTCTACATTGATTAATGTGACAGTAAAGAGCAGTGCTATGGTGGATAAGAAAGGGACTAAAGCTAGGCTATCGATACCTCTGTCAAGTGGCTCACCAGAACCAGGCAGCTAGTCTATCGATACTTCTGTCAAGTGGCTCACCAGAACCATGCAGCTAGGCTATCGATACCTCTGTCAAATGGTTCACCAGGACCAGGCAGCTAGGCTATCGATACCTCTGTCAAGTGGCTCACCAGGACCAGGCAAACACCTTACCACTATGAATGTACATCAAGTAGTAGAGTAGTGTCACTCCATCACTCACGATGTACCTCACGTCCTCTCAGATCCTGATGTCAACCCCAGGAACATGGAAGCCCTTGAGTTATTGAGTTACGTAACTGTTCAATTTAGTCTGGAGTCTCGATATATTCTCGCATTTCACCGTAATACTGTCCTGCATCTACGTGGCAATAACTAGACAGTAAAATGCGAGACTTGACAGCGGTATAAGCATCCAGACTGTGATGATTAGAATAAACTGGCGGGTCTTGTAAAATACGTCCAAACTTGTCCACTTCCAAATTTAAGGTAAAAGTATTTGGTTGCTTGTTTGAATATGCACATAAACTGAGAATGTATGTGTATTCAGAATCAATTCTGATAACACTATAAATTTGTAAATATCTCATATTTACCAAATGAACTTTGATGCAACATTTGTTGGCAACATATGGCCCCTAACAGACTTCAGCATCATTAACTTTAATATGTAACAATGTTATACGTCCATATTTATACGAATCCTTAAACAACACTGTTCACCACTTATATAAAACATTACATGTAACTGCTCCTAATCACTTTGCTGTCATGTATAAATTCTACAAGTGCAATATTCACAGACGTAGTAGACCCATGCACACACTGTTCAGATGTATTCCACTCACTCCTACGTGATGAAATGATCATCAACCACCCAGTCAGTCACCAGCTCTTTGATAGTCTAAGATAGCCACACTATGTCCTGTACTCACGCAGTTAAAAAAGTGTGGACGTGCTGTGCTTACATCATGGAGGCTATTACTGCTGACGTCATACGTTCAT
>JAUUDZ010014581.1:0-11471 GCA_032361705.1 Panulirus versicolor | reverse complement strand
CGTTGGGCCGTCAAGAAATAAAGAGGCCAATTGAAGGTTTAACTTAAAGCACATCTCGCAGCGCGAAAGGCCATTACAGGGGAAAGGCGGTATCCAAAGTGAAAGCAACAAATTGAAGTTAAAGCCAATTTGGCGGCGCAAAGGCCATTACAGGGTCCCTTCGGCATCTAGAGTGAAAGCAACAAATGGAAAGTTTACTTTAATGTCCCTTTGGTGGCGCCAAAGGTCATTATAGTGGCGTGGGGGAATCCAGAAATAAAAAGGCAAATGGAAGGTTTAATCTAAAGCCTTTTTCGCGGCGCCAAAGGTCATTAGAGGGGCATTGTGGCGTCTAGAGTGAAAGCGACCAAATGAACGTTTCCTTTAAAGCCAAATTGGCGGCGCTGATGGCCGAGTGGCGTAGGGTCATCTAGAAATATAGTCAAATTGATGGTTTAAGCTAAAGCCCCTGTGGCGGCACCAAAGGCCATTACTTGGGCATGGCGGAATATAGAGTAAAAGCAACATTTTGAAGATTTACTTTAAAGCCCCTTTGACGTCGTGAAAGGCCATTACTAGGAATTGGCGTCATCCAGAGTAAAAGCGACAAATAGAAGATTTAATTTAAAGCCCCTTTGGCGGCGCCAAAGGACATTAGAGTGGCGTGGGGGCATCAAATAATTTAAAGTCAAATAGGTTTAATCTAAAGCCCTTTTGGTGGCACAAAAGATCATTACAAGGGCATGGCGGCATTTAGAATAATGAAAAATTGAAGATTTACTTTAAAGCCCCTTTAGTGGCGCCAAAGGCCTTTAAAGTGGCGTGGGAGTCATTCAGAAATTAGGAGGCAAATTGAAGGTTTAATATAAAGACACTGGCCAATCCAAAGGCCATTACAGGGTTATAGCGGCATCCAGAGTAAAAGCGACAAAGTGAAGGATTACTTTAAAGCCCCTTTCTTGGCATGGGGGCATCCAGAAAATTGGAGCCAAATTAAGGTTTAATTTAAAGGGTCTTTGGCGGCGCGAAACGTTATTACAGATGCATGGTGGTATCCAAAGTGAAAGCGACAAATTGAAGGTTCACTTTAAAACCCCTTTGGCGGCGCTAAAGGAAATTACAGGAGCGTAATGGCAACAGCAATTAAGAGGCAAATTCAAGATTTAATCAAACTACTTTTGGGGGGCGCTAAACGCCATTAGAGGGGCATAGCGGCATCCAGAATGAAAGAGACCAAATGATTATTTTCTTTAAAACCCACTTCGGAGGTGACAAAGACCATTAGAGTGGCATGGGGGCATCCAGAAAATAGAAGCAAATTGAAGTTTGATTGAAAGCCCTATGGTGGGGCGAAAGGCCCTTTCAGGGGAGTGGCGCCATCCAGAGTGAAAGAGACAAATTGAAATCTAAATTTAAAGCCCATTTGATTGCAGTAAAGGCCCTTAGATTGGCATGGGGGCATCCAGAATTAATGCGACAAATTGAAGCTTTAACTTAAAGCTCCCTTTCCGGACTCAAAAGCAATTACAAGGGCATAGCGTCATCCAGAGTGAAAACGACCAAATGAAGGTTTAATTCAAAGCCCTTTCAGTGACGCCAAAGGTATTCAAAGTGACGTAAGGACATACAGAAATAGAGAGGGAAATTGAAGGTTCAATCTAAAGCCCCTTTGGTGGCGTCAAAGGTCGTTACAGAAATGGCGGTGTCCAGAGTAAAAGCAACACATTGAAGATTAAATTTAAAGCCAATTTGGCGGCGGCAAAGGCGATCAGATTGTCCTGGGGGCATCAAAAATTCAGGAAGCAAATTAAAGTTTTAATTTAAAACCTCCTCGACGGCGCCAAAGGCCATAATAGTTGCACAATGGCATACAGAGTGAAGCGGCAAATACAATTCTCACTTTAAAGCCCCTTTGACGGCGCCAAAGGTCATTGGCTTGGCGTTGGGGGCATCTAGAATTTAAGAAGCAAATGAAATGTTTAACCTAAAGCCCCTTTGGCCGCACAAAATACCATTAGAGTTGCGTGGCGGCATCCGGAACCAAAGAGAAAAATTGAAGGTTGAATTTAAAGCCTCTTTGGCGGCACCAAACGCCATTACTGGGGAATAGCGGCATCCAGAGGGGAAGCGAAAAATTGAAGGTTTTTTTTAAAGCCTCTTTCGTGGCGCCGAAGGCCATTAGAGTGGCGAAAAGGCATCCAGCAATTCGGATGCAAATACAAGTATTAATCTAAAGCCTCAATGGCGCCAAACGCCATTAGAGTGGCATAAGGTCATCCAGAAATTAGGGGGAAATACAAGGTCTGATTTAAAGCCTCTTTGGCGGCGCCAAACGCCATTACAGGGGGATGGCGGCATCCATAGTGAAAGTGACAAATTGAAGGTTTAATTCAAAGCCCCTTTGGCGGCGCAAGGGACATTACACTAACGTGAGGGCATCCAGAAATTAGGAAGCAAAAGTAAGGTTAAATTTAAAGCCCCTTTGGTGGCGTCAAGCGCCATCAAATGGGCATAGTGACATCCAGACTGAAAGCGACCATATGAAGGTTTATCTTAATGCACCTTTGGCGTCGACAAAGACCATTACAGTGGCGTGAGTGCATCCGGAAAGGAGGCAAATGGAAGTATTAACTTAAAGCCCCTCTCACGTCGCCAAAAGCCATTACAAGGGAATGGCGGCCTCCAGAGCGAAAAACGACAAGTTGAATGATAACTTTAAAGCCCATTTGGTTGAACCAAAGGCCATTACAGTGGCTTGGGGGCATCAAGAATTACTGAAGAAAATTGAGGAATTAATATTAAGCCCCTTTGGCGGAGAAAAAGGTCATTAAAGAGGCATAGCAGCATCCAGATTCAAAACTACCAAATGATGGTTTAATTCAACGCCCCTTTAGCGATGCCAAACACCATTAGAGTGGCGTTGGGGCACACAGAAATAAAGAGGCAAATTGAACATTGAATCTAAAGCCACATTGGCTGCACCAAAGGCCATTACAGAGAATGGCGGCATCCAGAGTGAAAGTAACATATTGAAGATTAAGTTTAAAGCCACGTTTGTGGTGCCAAAGTTCATTAGATTGGCGTGGAAGTGTTCCAGAGTTAATTAGTCAAAGTGAAAGTTTAGTTGAGAGCGTCCTTGATTGCGCAAAAGGCCATTATAGAGGCATGGCGACATCCCCAGTAAAAGCGACAAATCAAAGGTTTACTTTAAAGCCCCCTTGGCGGCGCCAAAGGCTTTTAGAGTGGCGTGGGGGCATCCAGAAATTAGCAGGCGAATGCAAGGTTTATTTTAAAGACCATTTGTCGACGCCAAAGGCCATTACAAGGGCATGGCGGCATCCAGAGTGAAAACGAGAAATTGAAGGTTTACTTTAAAGCCCATTTGGCGACGCCAAAGGAAATTAGAGTAGCATATTGGCATCCAGAAATAGGAAGGCAAATTCAGAGATTAATTCAAAGCCCCTTTGGCAGCAGCAAACGCCATTAGAGGGGCATAGCGTTATCCAGAGTGAAAGCGAAAAATGAAGCTTTCTTTTAAGGCAACTTTCGGGGCGACGAAGACCATTACAGTGGCATGGTGGTATCCATATATAAATAAATAAATTGAAGGTTTAACTTAAAGCTCCTTTGGCGTTGACAAAGGCGATTACAGGAGAGTAGCAGCATCCAGAGTGAAATCGACAAATTTATGGTTAACTTTAAAGCCCATTCGACGGCGTCAAAGTCCATTAGCATAGCGTGGGTCCACCAAGAATTAATAAGGCAAACTGAAGGTTTAACGTAAAGCCCCTTTGGCAGCGGCAAAGGCCATTACAGGGAGATGGCAGTAATCAGCGTGAAAACGACCAGATTAAGATGTAATTGAAATCACCTTAAGCGGCGCCAGAGGCTATTAGTGTGGCGTGGGGTCATAAAGAAATGCAGAGGCAAAGTGAGGGATCAATTTAAAGAAACTTTGGTGGCACCAAACACCTTTACAGGAGCATGGCGGCATCCAGACTGGAAGCGACAAATTGAAGGTTTCCTTTAAAGCCACTTTCGTGGCGCCAAAGGCCACTAGAGTGGCGAAAGGGCATCCTGAAATTCGGAAGCAAATACAAGTTTTAATCTAAAGCCTCAATGGCGGCGCCAAACACCATTACAGGTGTATGGCAGCATCTAGAGTGAAATCAACAAATTGAAGGCTTAATTTAAAACCACTTTAGCAGCGCCAAAGACCATTAGAGTAGCGTAACGGCATATAGAGATAAGAGGAAATGTAAAGTTGAATATAAAACCTCTTTGGCGGAGGGAAACGCCATTGAATGGGCATAACTACATGAAGGTTTAATTCAAAACCCCTTTGGCGGCGAAAAAGACCATTAGAGTGGCGTGGGGGCATCCAGAAACGAAAAGACAAATAGAAGCATGAACTTAAAGCCCATCTGAACTCGGCAAAGTCCATTACAGGGGAGTGGCGACATCCAGAGTGAAATCGAGATACTGAAGGTTAACTTTAAAGCTCATTTGATGGCCCCAAAGGCCATTAGCATGGTCTACGGGCATCCAGAATAAATGAGGCAGATGTAAGTTTTAACTTAAAGCCCTTTTGGCGGCGGCAAAGGTAATTACAGAGGGATGGCGGCATCTAGATTGAGAACGACCAAATTAAGGTATAATTCAAATCCCCTTTAGCGGCGCCAAAGGCTATTAGAATTGCCTCTGGGGATATAGAAATAGAGAAGCAAATTGAAGTTTCAATTCTTAGACCCTTTGGTAGCGTCGAAGGCCATTACAGGTGAATGGCAGCATCCAGAGTGAAACCGACATATTAAGAGTTAACTTTAAAACCCACTTTCTCGGCACCAAAGGTAATTAGATTGTTGTGGGGGCATCCAGAAATAATAATGCAAAATGAAGGATTAATTCAAAGCAACTTTGACGGCGCCAAAGGCTTTACGGGGTCATGGTGGCATCCAGAGTGAAACGACAAATTCAAGCTTAATCTAAAGCCCATTTAGTGACGCCAAAGGCCATTAATTTGGCGTGGGGACATGCAAAATTTAGGAAGCATATGAAAAGTTTAATTTAAAGTCTCTTTGGAGGCAACAAATGCCATTAGAGTGGCGTGGCGGCATCCAGAACAAAAGAGAAAAATTGAAGGTTTAAGAGAAAGCCTCTTAGGCAGTGGCAAACGCAATTACAGGGGCTGGGCAGAAACCAGAGAGAAAGCAACATATTGAAAGTTTACTTTCAAGCCTCTTTGGCGGTGACAAAGGCCATTAGAGTGCGGAAGGGCATCCAGAAATTAGGTGGCAAACGCAAGGTTTAATTTAGAATCTCTTGTTTGGCGCCAAACGCATTTACAGGGGCATGGCGGCATCCAGAGTGAAAGGGACAAAGTGAAGGTTTACTTTAAAACCATTCTGGCTGCGCCAAATATCATTAGACTAGCGTAAGGGCATCCAGAATTTAGGAGGGAAATGCATGGTTTAATTCAAAGCCCCTTTGGTGGCGCCAAACGCCATGATAGGGAAATAACACCATCCAGAGTGAAACCCACCAAATGAAGGCTTTTTTAATACCTCTTTGGCGTTGGGCCGTCAAGAAATAAAGAGGCCAATTGAAGGTTTAACTTAAAGCCCATCTGGCAGCGCGAAAGGACATTACAGGGGAAAGGCGGTATCCAAAGTGAAAACAAAAAATTGAAGTTAAAGCCCATTTGGCGGCGCCAAAGGCCATTACAGGGTCCTTCCGACATCTAGAGTGGAAGCAACAAATGGAAAGTTTACTTTAATGCCCCTTTGTTGGCGCCAAAGGTCATTATAGTGGCGTGGGGGAATCCAGAAATAAAAGGACAAATTGAAGGTTTAATCTAAATCCCTCTTGGTGGCACAAAAGACCATTACAGGAATATGGAGGCATCCAGAATAAAAGTGAAATGTTGCAGGTTTTCTTTAAAGCCCCTTTAGTGGCGCCAAAGGCATTTAGAGTGGCGTGCGGGTCATTCAGAAATTAGGAGGCAAATTGAAGGTTTAATTTAAAGACACTGGCGAATCCAAAGGCCATTTCAAGGGTATGGCGACATCCAGAGTAAAAGCGACAAAGAGAAGGTTTACTTTAAGGCCCCTTTCTTGGCGTGGGGGCATCAAAAAATTAGGAGCCAAATTAAAAGTTTAAGTTAAAGGGATTCTGGCGGCGCCAAACGTTATTACAGATGCATGGTGGTATCCAAATTGACAGTGACAAATTGAAGGTTCACCTTAAATCCCCTTTGGCGGCGCCAAAGGAAATTAGAGGAGCGTAATGGCAACCAGAAATTAAGAGGCAAATTCAAGATTTAATCAAACTCCTTCTGAGGCGCGCTAAACGCCATTAGAGGGGCACAGCGGCATCAAGAATGAAAGCGACGAAATGAAGGTTTTCTTTAAAACCCACTTCAGAGGTGACAAAGACCATTAGATTGGCGTGGGGGCAGCCAGAAAATAGAAGCAAATTGAAGTTTAATTTAAAGTCCTCTAGTGGGGCGAAAGGCCCTTTCAGGGGATTGCCGCCATCCAGAGTGAAAGAGACAGTTTGAAGTCTAAGTTTAAAGCGCATTTGATTGCACTAAAGGCCCTTAGATTGGCATGGGGGCATCCAGAATTAATGCGACAAACTGAAGCTTTAACTTAAAGCTCCCTTTGCGGACTCAAAGAAATTACAAGGGCATAGCGTCATCCAGAGTGAAAACGACCAGATGAAGGTTTCATTCATACCCCCTTCAGTGGCGCCAAAGGCATTTAAAGTGACGTTGGGCCATACAGAAATAAAGAAGGAAATTGAAGGTTCAATTTAAAGCCTCTTTGGCCGAGTCAAAGGTCGTTACAGAAATGGCGGTGTCCAGAGTAAAAGCAACACATTGAAGGTTAACTTTAAAGCCAATTTGGCGGCGCCAAAGGCGATCAGATTGGCGTGGGGGTATCAAAAATTCAGGAAGCAAATTAAAAGTTTAATTTAAAACCTTCTCGACGGCGCCAAAGGCCATAATAGTATCACAGGGGCATCCAAAGTGAAGCGGCAAATAGCAGGCCTATTTTAAAGCCCCTTTGACGGCGCCAAAGTTCATTGGCGTGGCGTTGAGGGCATATAAAACTTAATAGGCAAATGAAATGTTTAACCTAAAGCCCCTTTGGCCGCACAAAATACCATTAGAGTTGCGTGGCGGCATCCGGAACCAAAGAGAAAAATTGAAGGTTGAATTTAAAGCCTCTTTGGCGGCACCAAACGCCATTACTGGGGAATAGCGGCATCCAGAGGGGAAGCGAAAAATTGAAGGTTTTTTTTAAAGCCTCTTTCGTGGCGCCGAAGGCCATTAGAGTGGCGAAAAGGCATCCAGCAATTCGGATGCAAATACAAGTATTAATCTAAAGCCTCAATGGCGCCAAACGCCATTAGAGTGGCATAAGGTCATCCAGAAATTAGGGGGAAATACAAGGTCTGATTTAAAGCCTCTTTGGCGGCGCCAAACGCCATTACAGGGGGATGGCGGCATCCATAGTGAAAGTGACAAATTGAAGGTTTAATTCAAAGCCCCTTTGGCGGCGCAAGGGACATTACACTAACGTGAGGGCATCCAGAAATTAGGAAGCAAAAGTAAGGTTAAATTTAAAGCCCCTTTGGTGGCGTCAAGCGCCATCAAATGGGCATAGTGACATCCAGACTGAAAGCGACCATATGAAGGTTTATCTTAATGCACCTTTGGCGTCGACAAAGACCATTACAGTGGCGTGAGTGCATCCGGAAAGGAGGCAAATGGAAGTATTAACTTAAAGCCCCTCTCACGTCGCCAAAAGCCATTACAAGGGAATGGCGGCCTCCAGAGCGAAAAACGACAAGTTGAATGATAACTTTAAAGCCCATTTGGTTGAACCAAAGGCCATTACAGTGGCTTGGGGGCATCAAGAATTACTGAAGAAAATTGAGGAATTAATATTAAGCCCCTTTGGCGGAGAAAAAGGTCATTAAAGAGGCATAGCAGCATCCAGATTCAAAACTACCAAATGATGGTTTAATTCAACGCCCCTTTAGCGATGCCAAACACCATTAGAGTGGCGTTGGGGCACACAGAAATAAAGAGGCAAATTGAACATTGAATCTAAAGCCACATTGGCTGCACCAAAGGCCATTACAGAGAATGGCGGCATCCAGAGTGAAAGTAACATATTGAAGATTAAGTTTAAAGCCACGTTTGTGGTGCCAAAGTTCATTAGATTGGCGTGGAAGTGTTCCAGAGTTAATTAGTCAAAGTGAAAGTTTAGTTGAGAGCGTCCTTGATTGCGCAAAAGGCCATTATAGAGGCATGGCGACATCCCCAGTAAAAGCGACAAATCAAAGGTTTACTTTAAAGCCCCCTTGGCGGCGCCAAAGGCTTTTAGAGTGGCGTGGGGGCATCCAGAAATTAGCAGGCGAATGCAAGGTTTATTTTAAAGACCATTTGTCGACGCCAAAGGCCATTACAAGGGCATGGCGGCATCCAGAGTGAAAACGAGAAATTGAAGGTTTACTTTAAAGCCCATTTGGCGACGCCAAAGGAAATTAGAGTAGCATATTGGCATCCAGAAATAGGAAGGCAAATTCAGAGATTAATTCAAAGCCCCTTTGGCAGCAGCAAACGCCATTAGAGGGGCATAGCGTTATCCAGAGTGAAAGCGAAAAATGAAGCTTTCTTTTAAGGCAACTTTCGGGGCGACGAAGACCATTACAGTGGCATGGTGGTATCCATATATAAATAAATAAATTGAAGGTTTAACTTAAAGCTCCTTTGGCGTTGACAAAGGCGATTACAGGAGAGTAGCAGCATCCAGAGTGAAATCGACAAATTTATGGTTAACTTTAAAGCCCATTCGACGGCGTCAAAGTCCATTAGCATAGCGTGGGTCCACCAAGAATTAATAAGGCAAACTGAAGGTTTAACGTAAAGCCCCTTTGGCAGCGGCAAAGGCCATTACAGGGAGATGGCAGTAATCAGCGTGAAAACGACCAGATTAAGATGTAATTGAAATCACCTTAAGCGGCGCCAGAGGCTATTAGTGTGGCGTGGGGTCATAAAGAAATGCAGAGGCAAAGTGAGGGATCAATTTAAAGAAACTTTGGTGGCACCAAACACCTTTACAGGAGCATGGCGGCATCCAGACTGGAAGCGACAAATTGAAGGTTTCCTTTAAAGCCACTTTCGTGGCGCCAAAGGCCACTAGAGTGGCGAAAGGGCATCCTGAAATTCGGAAGCAAATACAAGTTTTAATCTAAAGCCTCAATGGCGGCGCCAAACACCATTACAGGTGTATGGCAGCATCTAGAGTGAAATCAACAAATTGAAGGCTTAATTTAAAACCACTTTAGCAGCGCCAAAGACCATTAGAGTAGCGTAACGGCATATAGAGATAAGAGGAAATGTAAAGTTGAATATAAAACCTCTTTGGCGGAGGGAAACGCCATTGAATGGGCATAACTACATGAAGGTTTAATTCAAAACCCCTTTGGCGGCGAAAAAGACCATTAGAGTGGCGTGGGGGCATCCAGAAACGAAAAGACAAATAGAAGCATGAACTTAAAGCCCATCTGAACTCGGCAAAGTCCATTACAGGGGAGTGGCGACATCCAGAGTGAAATCGAGATACTGAAGGTTAACTTTAAAGCTCATTTGATGGCCCCAAAGGCCATTAGCATGGTCTACGGGCATCCAGAATAAATGAGGCAGATGTAAGTTTTAACTTAAAGCCCTTTTGGCGGCGGCAAAGGTAATTACAGAGGGATGGCGGCATCTAGATTGAGAACGACCAAATTAAGGTATAATTCAAATCCCCTTTAGCGGCGCCAAAGGCTATTAGAATTGCCTCTGGGGATATAGAAATAGAGAAGCAAATTGAAGTTTCAATTCTTAGACCCTTTGGTAGCGTCGAAGGCCATTACAGGTGAATGGCAGCATCCAGAGTGAAACCGACATATTAAGAGTTAACTTTAAAACCCACTTTCTCGGCACCAAAGGTAATTAGATTGTTGTGGGGGCATCCAGAAATAATAATGCAAAATGAAGGATTAATTCAAAGCAACTTTGACGGCGCCAAAGGCTTTACGGGGTCATGGTGGCATCCAGAGTGAAACGACAAATTCAAGCTTAATCTAAAGCCCATTTAGTGACGCCAAAGGCCATTAATTTGGCGTGGGGACATGCAAAATTTAGGAAGCATATGAAAAGTTTAATTTAAAGTCTCTTTGGAGGCAACAAATGCCATTAGAGTGGCGTGGCGGCATCCAGAACAAAAGAGAAAAATTGAAGGTTTAAGAGAAAGCCTCTTAGGCAGTGGCAAACGCAATTACAGGGGCTGGGCGGTATCCAGAGGGAAAGGAAAATATTGAAAGATTAGATTAAAGACCCTTTGGTGGTGCCAAAGGCCATTAGATTGCGGTAGGGCATCCAGAAATTAGGTGGCAAACGCAAGGTTTAATTTAGAACCTCTTGTTTGGCGCTAAAAGTATTTACAGGGGAATGGCGGCATCCAGAGTGAAAGGGACAAAGTGAAGGTTTACTTTAAAACTCCTCTTGCTGCGCCAAATGTCATTAGAGTAGCGTAAGGGCATCCAGAATATAGGAGGCAAATGCAAGGTATAATTCAAAGCCCCTTTGACGGCGCCAAACACAATGATAGGGAAATAGCAGCATCCAGAGTGAAAGCGACCAAATGAAGGCTTACTTTGATGCCTCTTTGGCGTTGGGCCGTCAAGAAATAAAGAAGCTAATTGAAGGTTTAACTTAAAGCCCATCTGGCTGCGCGAAAGGCCATAACAGGGGAAAGGCGGTATCCAAAGTGAAAGCAACAAATTGAAGTTAAAGCCCATTTGGCGGCGGCAAAAGCCATTACAGAGTCCTTTCGGCATGTAAAGTGAAAGCAACGAATGGAAAGTTTACTTTAATGCCCCTTTGGTGGTGCCAAAGGTCATTATAGTGGCCATTATAAGGAATTGGCAGTATCCCTAGTAAAAGCGACAAATAAAAGATTTAATTTAAAGCTCCTTTGGCGGCGCCATAAGGACATTAGAGTGGCATCGGGGAATAAAGAAATTTAAAGTCTGATTGAAGATTTAATCTAAAGCGCTTTTGGTTGCGAAAAAGGGCATGGCGGCATCCAGAATAAAAGTGAAAAATTGAAGGTTTACTTTAAAGCCCCTTTCTTGGCGTGGGGGCATCCAGAAATTAGGAAACAAATTAAAGGTTTAAGTTAAAGGGATTTTGGTGGCGCCAAACGTTATTACAGATGCATGGTGGTATCCAAAGTGAAATCGACAAATTGAAGTTTCACCTTAAAGCCCCTTTGGCGGCGCCAAAGGAAATTAGAGGAGCGTAATGGAAGCCAGAATTTAAGAGGCAAATTCAAGATTTAATCAAAGGCCTTTTCAGGGGCGCTAAACGCCATTAGAGGGGCATAGCGGCATCCAGAATGAAAGCGACCAAATGAAGGTTTTCTTTAAAACCC
>JAUUDZ010014570.1:0-11472 GCA_032361705.1 Panulirus versicolor | reverse complement strand
GGACACGCACATCGAGTTGCCACCTCCAGTATTCCAAAGTAGGAATGATTGTGACCTAGGAATACAGCCTCCAGCATTTGCTTCAGTGATTACCCATAAAATCAGAGCCATAGTATGAATCTGCCTCCATTTAACGGACAGATCGACAGCAAGCATGTCTTTTCTTTTGTGTACGTTTAAGGAAAGTTTGTCTTGGTCGTACCGTGAACACCCAACGTTACCGTATCTATTTCAACCTAAGATCAGGAATTTGGACAGGTATTCTATTCTCCCTTAGTCGGGACCCAAGTCACAGGAAAAGAGTTTGGCCCTATTGTCCTCTCTTTCTCCCCTTGCTACTATATACTTCACTCAATGGTCAGTTAATTTCTTTCTCCCCTCAATGTAACTATACTTCAAACGCGTCAGTTTTTTGTACCGACAGTCAGTCATCATTTTAAACTAATATATTGCCGTCAATCCTAACATTCCACTTATCTTCTCTATATTCCACATATCTTCTCTACAACTCCGTAATGGCATAAGGAATTCTTTCAAAGAATTACCCTCGCTAGCTCACGGACCGACCAACAGGTTTTAGTTTTTTTCACCACAGACTTCGGCGATCATCTTCACTACATGTTTTGAAAGAAAAAAAAAGCAACCTTAAAGGCCAATCCTTACAACAGATCCAAAAGATCATCATGACATTCAACCCAAATACTTTCCTATATCTTTGAAGCTTTTTACAACACCATCCTTATATCTATTCCATAACTACACTACAAAATGTGGTATGGTTAACTTGTATGTGTCGAAATCCAACATTGATAAATTTCCAAGAGGTATATCACAATTGATATGGCCTTCATTCCCTCAATAGATTGTTAAGTGGGTGATTATTGCAGGATAGAGTTTGATTAAAAATGAAACTTCGATCAGACACCGTGAGTGACTCTCCAAAACCAAGATCCTATCATCCAGAAATTGGCTGGTGTGGAGACTTGAAGTTGTATCTGAAACCGACTCCTGTGTGGGTGAGGCTGCATTCACTGGAAAATTTACCTTACGTAGAGTCAGTTGACCTGACCACGGTGCTTGCACGATACGGTAACTATGAGTTTAAGGCTTCTGTTACCACGAATGTACTCCATACTTACATGACGTGGACCATGGCCGAACATTTGGGCCTGAATAAGACAGTTGCGCGCGAAATAGTAAGTGTTATCAAATGTACAAGAGGGACGAAAGAAATTCGCATAGCAGAGACTGAAAAAGTAGCGTTTTTCTTGTCCCCATCTGTTAAACTGATAACTAATGTCTGGATTTTGCCGAAGGCAGAAAATGATGAACAGATGATCTGTAAGATCGGCAGAAAGACTTTGGCCGATAACGACATCATTCAGATGTTTCATAACACTTATACTGTGTTGTACCAACAACAGTCCAGAATCAAAACGAGGCGTTCAAAGGCAAGGGATTGTTTCCTGTCTGCACACTTCCATCCTTCACTGCAGGATCCCCCAAAGAGCATCTGCATTAATACTGGCAAAGATAAGTCCTGCATCTGCAGGAAGGGTATTGAAGCAGTGCCAACATACACGTGTTTCTGCGGCGTCAAGAGTATCAAAATATGTGTGGACGATGACTTCGGAGTCACCACGGATGTTACATACTCGCCTGAAATTCAGTTCTGTCATTATACGCTCGGGTCCAAACTTCTCACAGCCACTAACGCTGTGATAGATTATTCCAGAGGATTTCTTTACATGAAGGTGGGTAAAAGGCGATACAGAGTTGAAATGCAGTCATTTGATGACGTTTTTTCAGAGTCTCCAACAAATTCTGTTACGGATACCTTCAAGACATCTGGGACACTAGTACCTCCTACGGAAAAAGAGGCCTCAGAAGTGAAATCTCACCAAGTACAACGTAGACATAAAAGAAAGAAGGATCAATTTGACATGGACGTTGAACAAAAGGGAAGAAGGAAGCGAATTAGATTTGAAGAGGTGAACAATGAACACAGAGAGTGCAGATATAAGAGAAAAAGAGACGACACGAAAGTGGACAGCAAACAAGATGTAAACAGGAAACGATTTAGATTTGAAGAAGTGAACAATGAACGCAGAGAGTATAGATATAAGAGAAAAAGAGACGACACGCAAGTGGACAGCAAACAAGGTGTAAACAGGAAACGATTTAGATTTGAAGAAGTGAACAATGAACGCAGAGAGTGCAGATATAAGAGAAAAAGAAACGACACAGAAGTAGGCAGTGAAGAAGAGGGAAGACTGAAACGAGTTAGATCTAAAGAAGTGACCAGGGAAGACAGAGAATGCAGATGTAAGAGAAAAATGGACGATACGGAAGTGAGGAGTGAACAAAAGATAAGAGCGAAACGCGTTAAAGTTTAGCTCGGTGAGAAATAAACACCGTGAATGGAACGAATGAGGAATGAGGTGGAAATGGATGGTAGTCAGGAAGGAATGAAGAAGATGAACTTCAAGAGCGAAATCGAAAAATGAAGTCAGCGGGAAAAGGGCAAAGAGGGAAAGTAACAGTAAAGAAAATATGATACTGATTGAACAAAAGACGATTGTTTGAGGTCAAGAATCCCTGAGTACGGGAATCTTGAGGTGATAATGCCCAGATGTCCTTACCATGGGCATCTTATTTACTGTATAGTTTTGTTTCTTATTATATCTTTATATCTTAGAGACACTCATGTGAGTCAGACCACTGGCCATCTTCCCTACACCCTTATATTCATTATATCTTTATAGATTTTTCTCAGTCAATGATGATGTTTGTATATCTGTGTGTGTGTGTGTGTGTGTGTGTGTGTGTGTGTGTAGAAAATTCTAACCTTTGACCTTGCCTCTAATGGTTGCATCAAAGGTCAGTGGTGTCGATGATGGGGTGTGGGTTGATATGATGTGGTACTGTCTGTCGTTACTGAGTCTTGCTTGTATGTTGGTGGTAGGACTTTCCTCGTCGAAGTCTCGGCTCTGGGGTTGTGCTAAGTTTAGTGGAGTTGAGGCGGGTTAAATGGGAGGTGGTGGTGCCCTACTCTTCGTTAGAGCTCATTTGGGTCCTGTGGAAAAAAGAGAAAGTGTTATAGTGAAGATAAAAATTTGTAGGTTATCTTCCCTTGGAATCATATGTATTCCTTCTCGCATTTCTTTCAAACATTCTAATTTCGTTATTTCAGGTTATGTTGTTTTCCAGCCTGTCATCCTATCCTCTACCATTTTGCTCAAATTTTTCTCCTTCCTTGATCACATGGATCTTACGGCTTTACATTTCTGCTGACGATGTGAAAGGCAGCACCCTTATACCCTCTTCTGCCTCACATGGCTAGTCATCGGTCATAGACCCTCAGTGGTGAAGACGTGAGAGAAAAAGTACGTTTTCTCTTTCATCTTGACAGTTCCTCCCACAGAAATTTCTTGCGCTCTTTTACCTTACATCGTGGATTTTTTGAACTCATCTCTGCTTTAGTTTTTCCTTTATGTGACTTGCTTTTCTCTCCTGTTTCGCTTGACATGAATCTGTCCCCACAGAAACTATGATCATATTTGGCTGATTACCAACACAAGACATCTGAAGCAGGAGAGGGGAATTCATAATGACTCAATGATCGTTCTTTATATGTAAGAGTAATGAGCTGATAAAGGAATAATGTTTACCCTTGAGGTACCTCACCTCAGCCATAGCTCAGTAGTGTGTATTATAGAATATGTCCACCGGCAGTTGGTTTGTAACATTGATGATGATCTCATACATAGACTAATGAAGTCTGCCCTTCATAATCCATCAGTTACCGGAATACGCCACGATTCTAAGTTTTCATAATTGGCTAAAAATGATCAAGATTTTACTTACCCCTTCCCCCAGGGAGAGAGACAGTCTGAGGATAACCCATTTTCAGGAGGGAGGGTCGTCCAGGCATACTCGTCCGGAGTTTACTTATTCTACGCTTACACAATGAGACGGTAAGAGAATCGTGAGCAACCAAGAGAATCATGATGTCTTTTTGCTCAACTGGAGGAGGATGAGGGGCTCCATCCCTGGCCTGGGGGACGAGGATGGAACCTCCGTCCTGTCTGATGAAGGACTTTGTTGACGGCCTCTTGGCTAGCGCGCCTTCCACCCACCGTGATAATGGACGCCTCCGAGAGGTAGTCATTAGCAAGATGGCTGGCTGGCCACCTTGGTAAGGGAAGTGAGGCTCACAATCACGACTGGTGCCCTCCTAGCAAGTCACTAGCAGGTGGAGTGTGGGGGTCAGGCAGCGTGATCGATGTCAGGCAACCCAGCCACCTGCAGCTGAATCCGGGGCATGTCCTCTGTAAAATAGATGGCCATCCTGAAATGGAAGTGAGGCGAAAGAAGAATGATAGCCGAGTAAGAAGGTTGCCTGAGGATCCTATCATCAGGAGAAGCAAGACCCCAACAGGAGAGGTAGGCTGGTGACGGGTCGAAGTGAAGATAATGGCAATGGATCGACCACTCTGGAGAGACATCATCCCCCATCAGGAGCTGATGGCCAACATGACCCAAGATCTATCTCCACTAGTCTATCCCACTGATGTAAAAAGTGAATAGCCAAGGTGATCAATACCATTGCCTGTCACCATTTAGACAGAGACCTCCTGTGTTGTGTGTATACAACCACTACTGACTAACAAGAAAAATATAAACAGAAACATCTTCCTCATCTGTTAACAAGTGGCGGATATTCCCCTATCTCTCCATTCCACTCAAGTAAAACTGAGACTTACACCTTTAACACCTACCATAAACTCTCAGGTACATAACCCAGCTTATGGTGGTCTCAACATTCCCTACCATGGTCATCCTCCTTTATGTACACAAAGTAATTAATGAATCGTTGCTATATTGCTCTTAAATCGAACGCGGAACTCATTTTCTCTCGCATGGTGACCCAACACACCATTTGACTAATGACTAGCACACTGTCCCCCTGCTCCATCCACGACACCCTCATGCATGCTGCATGATGCAGGATAGGCACACAGACTCCTCATGCTCCCACATGCTCATGCACGCACCGCATGATCGAGGATAGGCACAACCCCTCCCTCCACACACCCTGATGCACACACAGCATGACAAAGGATCGGCATACTACACCCCCTCCATCTCCCACGCCCTCATACACACACTGCATGACGGAAGGTCGGCACGCCGCCTCTTGCCGCACCCTCATGCAAACACTGCATGATGGAGGCCCAGCCGAACTTCGCCTCACTCGTTCTCACCTTCATGTTTTATTCTTGGCATTAGCTGGATACCGAGTGAGTTCTCTCTCTCTATCTCTCTCTCTCTCTCTCTCTCTCTCTCTCTCTCTCTCTCTCTCTCTCCCCTGACCACTATTTATTTTCCATTTCCCCTCTTCCAGTTCTCGCCACTATTCCTTATCTTTTTTTTCAGTAACATCAGTGGATTTCATTTGTTTCATCCTCCTCACATATTCCCGGGCAGGACAACATTTTCCCCACCATCCATCTCCCCTGACATACCATTCAATTCTTACAATCCTTTTCGGAAAAAAATTACTTGTATTCCCTGCAACATTTATCCATTTACATTTATCTCTACATTCTCTTGCTTTCTATCCAAGTTTTGTCCTTTTTCCCTCCACGTAATCACCTCATTATTCTTAATTGATAACCATGGTTATGTACGAACACATTCCCCTTCGTTGGTGTTGGTACTCTCATGATTTATGGTTTCCTTCTGTGGAGTCCATACATTTTCCTTTATCGTGTTCGAGGAGGTGTGCCGCCGTTCCTTTAATATGGGTAAAAACTTCATTCTGTGCTTGGTCATGAGCCACATACATGTGATGATGACTGTGGAAAATGTGGCACAGAACTACGGCACATTGGCTTGTCTGTTTGAGTCAGCGATCTATGATGGATGATGTATATTTGGATGTTTCTTCTATTTTGTTCGTTTCCTTTCGTCACCTCTGACCCAGCTCCCTCTCCTCCTATATCATAACTTCCCTCCTTCATTAAACCTCCTTCCTTTTCCTCGTTTATTCTTTCTTCGTTTCATCTTTTAACCCATTTCTCCATCATCATCTTCCCCCACCCATCTTCCTCCCTCTCTTTCTCTTATCCCAGAATCCTCCCTCTACATCTGTCTCATCGCCTCCCTCCCTCCCTCCCTCGTTTCCCTCCCCCAGTCAAGGTCACCTGTTGGTTCCCTCCACTCAGACCCACCTCAACTATGTCCAGTGATCAGGTTCCATCCCTCCCACCCCCCTCCCTCCCTCCCTCGCCGTGTCAGAGTTACCTTAAAAAAGCCAAACTTTTCATACTTCGTCCAGACAACTTTCCCTCCAAACACTGTGAACCAAAAGTTCGCTGCGCGAAAATTGCCGGGTTATTAAGAGCAGACCGGGTCACCGTTTGCCTGACTGAACGAATAATTGCGCGAGAGAAAATTGTCTCCTTTTTCTCCTAAGCTTAAAATCAGCTTTATTCAGAGTCAGAAAATATGCCAACGTAAGGCGGCAGCGAGAGCGAGACGAGCGGGTAGGTTTAGGCAACGCTTGTAAAGTCATAGCTTGTG
This sequence comes from Panulirus versicolor, assembly GCA_032361705.1. Lineage (NCBI taxonomy): Eukaryota > Metazoa > Arthropoda > Malacostraca > Decapoda > Palinuridae > Panulirus > Panulirus versicolor. Next base: position 4,884 of record JAUUDZ010014570.1, on the reverse strand, counting down.
ACTGCCTAGGTAACAGAAGGCTCCGACTCAACAGAAAACAGCGGGTGTACAACCGACGTGGTGTCGTAGAAATGGAGCTGTGGCAGCAAGGAGTTCTGTAGCCTATGTTAGTTCATGTCAGGTAAAGAATCGACTCGAGAGGGAGATTAATTCTTTTTTCCTCCCCAACGCTTTTACTTGATGGAGGACATGCCTTGCGATTAAAGATGACCCCAGCAGTGGTGTTAGTTGGGAGTGGCGGCTAGTGTTAGCTGGGGGTGGAATGTGGGAGCGGCAGCCATAGCATTAGCTGGGGAGAGAGTGGGGGGAGTTGGTGGCTATATTTGTTAGCTGGGGAGAGGAGTGCCAGCTGACCCAACGGCTACACCCTTATAACATGCAAAGGTTATTGTTTTTTGTCTTTTCTCTGCCTTCTCTCGTTTTCTGTACTCACCCTCTCTGTCATTACTCTCCCTGCCTGCCGTCACCCTCCCTCCCTGCCATCACTCTCCCTGTCCACCGTCACCTTCCCTATCTACCATCACTCTGTCTACTATTACTCTCCCTGTCCAACAGTCACTCTCTCTGTCTACCATTACTCTCCCTGTCCACCATCACTTTGTCTACAATCGCTCTCACCGTCTACCATCACTCTCACTATTTACCATCACTCTCCCTGTCTATAATCGCTCTTCTTATCTACCGAGCACTGATGATACATTTTTTTGATCTTGATTCCCTTCTTCAAACTTGCAATTCAGTCGGAAAAACAAAGGCAATACAGCCGCCTTGCAATGGTAACAAGGGTCAAGGTTGCAATATCAGGACTGAACCAGAAATACTCTCGACTTGCAGTGTAGTTAGAGAATGCAGGAGTCTCGAGGACCCGATTCTGTGCACAGAAAACTTTGTCTGATAAGGTATGCAGAAGGCCTCCAGCCAGAGCCGCTGGAATCTTCAGCTGGAAGTCAGCTCATCTGTCATGCCTGGAATTCGAGAGACTATGGAGGGAATTTCTTCTGGAGCCGTGTTCCATGGAGACGGATATATATATATATATATATATATATATATATATCATCACAGAGAAAGGTTATTTGTAATGAAGTTAAGCTATAAGATGAAGAATCTTTTATTGGAATTCTAAATATTGAGACATGATTCTTTTTTTTTCAAAGACGACTTGCAATTCTTCCTTAGATTTTGTAAGTCTTTCTCATAAACTCGACGAAGCTGACAGTAATTTCCCGTGTAGCACGACTGAGTTCTAGTATGATAAAAGATACTCACTTGCTCATTATATTATGAGGGTAGCTCCTTGTCGATTGGTATGTCTTCCCTTTGATCTACATACGTAATAGGAAGTGAGGTGAACAGACGAGACACAATATCATCAGCCTCTCCAGTTACATGTCACTCCTTAGTGGAATCTAATAGCAATCTCTGAATGTTTCTGACTAGAATTGATGTATGTCTTGCATTTCAATCCTGCCTCAAATGTTCAGTTATTAGAAATAGAAAAATATAGCTTCTACGACTGATGGAAAACATACCTATTGTTGGGATAAAGCAACAATGCTTTCTAGAAACAAAAGCAACGTATTTGATTGACAGAGAAACAACAAAGAATGAGTGGAGAGAAAATATTTCTTATTTTCTCATGTATGAGAAGTGCAGCTGTGTAATGTCACCCACAAGAGCATTTTCAATAAAGGGAATCTTGTTGAAATCTTTGGAAACAGGTAAAAGCCAAGCAAAGTCAGAGAGTCTTGTTGGGTAAATAAGTATCGTGAAGTCTCATTGCACTCGGACTGAAGAGGGATGAACTACACCAGTAAATAAACCATGGGACACAGGGAAGCATTCACTCCTTTCCAGCATATCATCTCCATCATGAGTCAGTTATTCGTCTCCAACACAGTTCCTCCTCCACCACGTGCCAATCATTCCTCTCCAGCACAATTCCTCCTCCAAGAGGAGTTCATTGCTCGTCTCCATCACAGTTCCTCCTCCAACAGGAGCCAGTTGCTCGTCTCCAGCACACTTCCTCCTTCAACAGGCAATAGAGTACCATTAGGTAATATCCCTGTCAAGGCTTCTGGTAATCCCTCTCAAACCTGCTTGAAAATCACGATTCTTTACCAACCTCTCGTGTGGGATGGTGTCAAGTGTCATCCGGCAGTCCTGGAACACACAGAGTCCTTCCTCCAATATCTCCTGCATAAACCAGAGGTCTAACGTCCTTATGCCACTGTACACCACAACAGACACAGGATACTTCGTCGACTGGAATATGACATACGTTCTCTCAAGGATATACGCCAACAAGTGCCTGATATTGGCCTATCAGGTTAGATTGCGTCCTTCACGTCTGTCACCGGTGGTTTGCCTTCTGTGTTGTTGATATTGGTTTTCTGAGAGAATTTCTTCACTGCTGATGATTCCAATTCGTAACTTATCAGAGTATTCTGTTCCTAAACTTGGGAGATTCTTCTCAGAAAGTTGTTATGTCTGAAGGTTATATTGTTATTGGTGTTTCGTGTCTGATATTGTTACATAAGATTCTCTTTTAACGGTAACACAAAGCCAGATATTTAGAATTCCCTGATATACGTTCTGCTTTGAACTGCAACCAAGAATTTAGCTTCTAGTTTAGACAGAAAGAAGTCAGCAAATATAGCTGTGTCCAACATTTCGCAAATAAAAGAAAGCGAAATGTTAGCTCTCTGAGAAGTATTGGACTTGTAGGAAAATCTGGATATCTTTCTAACATATCACACACTATATCAGTTGGGTCGACTGCGGACAGAGTGCCATGACCAGAAATCGATCCTGTTTACATAAGTAGGTGTCCTACGTACGTTCTGCCTTGCCTCACCTATGTAAATCTCATGCTACTTCTGTGTCACCCACGCCAATATCATATCAAGGTTACCCATATCAATCCCACTACTTGTCCTCCTCCCAGCTTCAAATTTTCCGCTGATTCACCGACGTCGCTCTCATGAATGGGCGACCTGCCACTTCAGTCACACCACTGCATTTATCCTATTAGTTCCTCTCCCGTGACGTACGCCTCGTATATATTCCACGGCCGATATCCCACGTGTGGTTTACTGCAGATTAAGCCAAGGCAGGATCATACCTAATGCTCCTCTGCGTCAGGTACTGGGCTGAGGCAGGAATCCCTCAAGGCCTGGTGAGGAAGCTGACGTCGCCTCCCGATGACTTCTGGTTGATTTTTCTTTTTTTTGCCTTTATGTTAGCTGAGACGCCACGGGCAGCTGGGGCCCTAACCAAGGCCATCCCATTAACGATACCCAGGTACCCATTTTATCAACCAACCCATTAGGGGATGGATGAACAACTGGGTTGACTGTGAGCCGACTGCTGCAACTAGGATTCGAACCTATAAGCTCGACCTTGGGCGGCCAGTGAATGCGTCACAGTCAGGCACGCTAGCCGCTACACCACTGGACTCCATTGATACTTGCACGGAAGGTACTCAACAAGCCAGATGTGTGTACACCAAAGATTCTAACTTACATATAATACCTCCATATCTTCCTCTACTTGAATACTTAATGTTCATCCAAACGGCACGTTCCATATCTATGTTCGCCAAGGTAGAAGGACACCCCTATTCTTGTGGAGTCATTTGAGTCGCTTAAAAAGCCGTCGTTGTCGTCCACAGCACAGCCAAGTCTTCCCCTCAACAGTGTGCATCATCAACCAGACATTGGCCATGACAGCTCTTGCTTCCACTCCCTCCTGTAAGACTGCAGGGAAAGATAAGCTCTCCACCATAAGTTTTCATCCCTTTCTCCCTCGTCCACTCCACTCCTCCATTCTCCAGTCCACTCTCCATCTCCACAGCATGCCCCACTTCCACTCTCCAGTCCTCACTCTTCCACCTCACTCCACTCATTGCTCGTCATACAACTCACGAGTTCCCCAAAAGCAGAAGATGTATCGTTCTCCTGTTGTTGTATCTCACAAGGAAAAGCAACTCGAGTTTCCCTGACATTCTGAGAACTTATGAGTTGGTAAAGTCCGGCAGAAAACATGAAAAACATTCCCCTGAAAATTTCACATAAGACAATTCTTGGCAAGTTTCATTGCTCCCGTTATTCTTCACCAAGTGACCACCTACAGAACTTTTGGTAGTGGATTACCCACGTAAATATACGACAAGACCACTGCAGAACTTTTGGTAGCGGATTACCCAAGCAAATATGCGACAAAGCCACTACAGAACTTTTGGTAGTGGATTACCCATGTAGATATACGACAAGGTCACTACAGAACTTTTGGTAGTGGAGTACCCACGTAAATATACGACAAGGCCACACCTCATTGGCTCACTACTCAGCCACACACGTCAGCCAATCAAATGAGTCAACCACTTCTGTTTATTACCCTTCCGCCCACGACAATTTTACAATCATGGCACGCCAGGTTTATTCCTTTTCTCCCAGATATATACTTCTGTCTCTGTTGTTAACTCCCCATTATCATCAGCGTCTCGAATTACGAAAAATTTGTAACAGATAAACTCAAGCAGTGACGATAAATGAGTTATCTCCTGTTGCCTGTTACCTCCGTATCTGCCTCTATTACTGTATACCTTTGCTCTCTGATACACGTTGTCTCTCATTAACCCAACACTTCTATCCCAAGTGCGTAATTTCCACCCAAGACATGTGAATTAGTCTCAACTAAAACTATGATTATTTAGAAAGTTATGTTGTTCCATTACCAAGGTAATGGGTGTTTGTGTTGGATGATTACCAGTTGGTGTCTATTAGAGTTGAGAACAAAGTTTTCTTTTTCGTTTAAACGTTGGTAGAAGTATACACTATGAACTGGTGTTTATTTGCTCAGTAGAAAGGTTTCACATGTCAA
>JAUUDZ010014560.1:0-11472 GCA_032361705.1 Panulirus versicolor | reverse complement strand
GTATATTTGCGTGTGTGGACGTGTATGTATATACATGTGTATGTGGGTGGGTTGGGCCATTCTTTCATCTGTTTCCTGGCGCTACCTTGCTAACGCGGGAGACAGCAACAAAGTAAAATGAATAAATAAAATAAATATAAAAGCAAAAAGCCAAATCCTACCTTTAAAACTCTTATTCTGAGCACTACATAAAATTACTTAGAAATCAGCCCATAAAACACTGTTTTGAGGGTCTCAACTCAGCCAAATTGGCAAACATTACTTATACAAATGTTATCTAGGGAATACCATACAGAAAAAGCCAAAAACCTAATTTTGAAATTCCATTCTTGACTCTAAATACAATCATATATGAATCAGCTAAGAACAATCCTTACAAGCATAAGGTTTTATCAATTAGGGAAAATCAAAATGTACCTTTAAAACTCCATTCTGGGCTTTAAGTAGAACTATTTCCAAATTGACATGGGAAACACTGTTCTGAGTGTCTCAGTTCAGCCAAAATGACATACATTTCTAATATGAAAGTGATCTAGGCCATCACAAGGCAAAAACTGTAGAAATGTACCTTTAAAACTCTGTTCCAGCATCTAAGCAAAATCATTTACATTCTAAAGGTCAAATTTTTCCATAATAACATGCATATTTCCATGAATGTGATCAAGGCAATTACAGAGAAAAGAAACACATAAACCTACATTTAAAACTCCTTTTCAAGCTCTAGAACAGAATAACTGACAAACTAGCCAGTAACATCCAGTTCCAAACGTCTCAGATCACCCTAAACGATTTATGACCCTGATCTATGTAATCTTGAAGGAAAAAGGGTTAGGAACCTAACTTTAAGCTGTATTTTGGGTTCTAAATAGAATTATTGATAAATTGGACCAAAACGCCAGGTTCCAAAATTATCATCTTAGTCAAAACAATCAACATTACTTATGTACATCAATTATAAGGAAAAATGCCAAAACCCACCTTTAAAACACTGTTCAGGTATCTAAACAGAATTATTTACAAACTGGCCTGGGAAACACTGTTTCTAGGGTCTTAGTTCAGCTAAAATGACACACATTACTAATAAGATATAATCTTGACAATTGTCACACAAAAAGTATAAAAACCTGCCTTTGAAACTCCATTCCAAATTCAAAGTAAAATAATTAACAAGTTAAACTGGAACAAACCATTCCAAAGGTCTCAGCTCTGCCATAATGACATACATTACTTATATGAATGAGGGTTATGGGATCATAAGAAAAACAAAAACATATCTTTCAAATTCCGGTTCAGGCTCTAAATAGAATAATTTGTATATTGATATGGAAAACCCAGTTTTAAAGGTCTCTGATCAATAAAATGATGCACATTGCAATAACTGTACTAATGTAATCTACGCAATCTGGGCAACCTTTAAATTTCTGACCAGGCCTAAATGAAATTACTAACAAATTATCCAAGAACATGATTCAAAAGGCCTTAATTCATCCAAAATGATACACCATACTTATACAAATGTTATTTAAGCAATCATAAGGGAAAAGAAAAACTACATTCTGGGGTCTAAATAGAATTACTGACAAATCAGCTTGGAACTTCCATTTTCAAAGATCTTAGTTAAGCCAAAGTTTACACATTACTTATACAAATTAGATGCAGGTAATCATAAGAAAATTGGACAAAAGACTACTTTCAAAACCCTTTTCTGGTTTCTGAATCGAATTACTGACAAATTGGATCAGAGTACACAATTCTAAAGGTCTCAAATCACCATAATGACTATCTATCTATCTATCTATCTATCTATCTATATCTCTGATGCCTGTTCCCTCCAGGAACTCCCTCAAGGGGGTGGCCATAGCACTATAGTCTCCATAAATAGAGAATTCCAGTAATGCTTCTTAGCCTTAAGTGCCTCATCCTTAACAGGCCACTAACAGGGGGAAACTCTAGTGTTTGCAAAGATTCCTACTTAATGTTCCTACTGACTACTCCTACCTAATACTCCTGCTTACTGTTCCTACCTATTAATTTTACCTAATGTTTTTATCTTATACTCCTGCCTAAATGTTCCTACCCATAAATTCTTTCTATTGCTCCAATCATTTTGCTAAAATGCTGGGCTAGCGTATAGTGCTCACAACCAGGAAAACCTAAAGTTAAGAATTAAGCTGTGTGTCTTTTCATGTGTTATGTGTGACAAGGAGAGATTGTATATTTGCAAACAGAATGCCAGTAGTCAACATGCGGAGGAAGCAAAAAGAAAAGAAAGCTACCTGGGCCAGAGGAATGAAACTTGACAACCACTAAATTGCTGGCTCACTACACAGCCATCACTAACCCTCCCAATGCCCAGGTGGGTAGTGACACACATTACTTACACAAATGTGATCAATGCACTCATAAGAAAAAACCTGTAAAACCTACATATAATACTCCATTCCAGGATCAAAATAGAATTAAAAACAAATTTGCCTGGAAAACCAAAATGAGACACATTACTTATGCAGTGGTGATCTATGAGGTCAATAGGAAAAAAAATTGAAAAAATTCCTACTTTCAAAATTCCTATTCAGGCTCTAATTAGAATCATTGATAAATTGGCCTAAAACATTTAGTTCTAAAGACAACAGTGCAGCCAAATGACATATTACTTATGCACATACAATTTTATCAATCGTAAAGAAGAAAGAAACCTAACTTTGAAATAAAATTCTAGGCTCTCAAACAATTATTCACATGGTAGCATGGAAAACACTGTTTTGAGGGTTGTAGTTCTGCCAAAATGACACATTACTGATATGAATATTATTTCAAGAATCATAAGGGAAAAATCAACCATATACCTACCTTTAAAACTCCATTCTGTGCTTTAAATTGGATTAATGACACATTTTCATTTAGCTGAGGCCTGTTGTCCAATTCCAAAGGCCTTAGCTCAATGAAAATGACACATTACTTATAAGATGTCTTTCAGGCAATCACACACAGAGAAAAATCAAAAACATACCTTTAAAGGTCTGTTCCGGGTTCTAAAATAACATTGCTGACAAAATCAGTGGTAAACGATCCAGGAAAACCTTGTTCTAAAGGTCTCAGGACAACCAAAATGACTAATATTTCTAAAATAAAATGATCTGGGCACTAAAGTTATATGATCTAGGCAATAATAAGAGAAAATTCCCAAAAACCTATCTATAGAGACAACCCATAAACCAATCTAAAAAACTCTGTTCTAGGTTTCAAGCATCATTATTGGCAAGCTGGTCCAGAACACCTAATTCTGTAGGTCTTAGTTCAGTCAAAATGACTCATATGACTTACGTGAATGTGAACTAGGTAATCACACGGGACATGTGAGACATTTTACTTGAGCTGAGACCCTCGGAATTGGGTGTTTGGGTTGATCTGTCCACAATGTCACTTGGAATCCAGAATGGAGTTTTATAGGTAATTTTCTGGAGTTTTACCTCATTATTCCTAGTCACATTTAGTTTAGTAACGTTTTGTCATTTTGGCTGTCCTGAGACCTTAAGAACATGGTGTTTTGAGGCCTTTTACTACCAATTTTGTTAATAATGGAACTTAGAACTCAGAATTTTAAAGGTAGATTTTTTTTGTTAATCATTTTGGTGAGCCGAGATCTTCAGGACTGGGTGTTACATGCTAATTTGCTATTAGTGCTATTTAGAGGTTGAGATGGAGATTTTATGGAATTCTTTTTCCTTCCAATTTGCCCAACCCTATCAAAGGGGTGGACATAGCAAAAGTCTCCACTTATCCCTATCCTTACATGCCTCCCTTACATACACCACTCCAAGCATTCTTCCCTCATTTCTCTCCCTTTAGTACTCTATTTCGCCACATCCAAGGTGGTCTTTGTCACAAATAGTCTTCCTTTCATACCAACCACTTTGGTCGCACTATAATACACTCTTCTTGTCAACTCCCCACCTTGCATTTTTCACACATGCCCAAACCACCTCAGAGTATTAGGTTCCACCAAATTCACCACTTCATTCCCTATGCATTCCCTGGCAAAACAAATATCTTATACACCCCGTCGTTACTTCTCTTCAATCCACCTATTCATACCACATGCTCATCTCAAATAACTAATTACCCCAGCCTGGATTCTTGACCTCTGTGACTCAATCCATGTCAACGTTTCGGCTGCATAGGTTAAGGGTCGGGAGAAATATAGCTTCCCTTAATCCTTTCTTTCCTTCCAAAGTTCCAATACTTACACTGCTACCCTTCATTATTCCATTAGGGAACCAAATGGCTCTTCTATACTGCTCGCTCTCTGATTTCTCCTTTCATATTAACAAACTTAAGGTCCCATACACGTCCAGTTGTCCCGTCAAACTTGTTGACAAAATGGTTTGTTCAAACCCAAGTCTGCAACCCATGCTTCAAATAGGTTTGAACGAATGACTCGGTTCACTTCTGCCGTCGTTGAAGAAAGACCTCCGTGATGTCGTGTTTTTATTTCGTGGTAAAGCCTTTGCACTTTATGTAGATTTCTTGTACCCTTAATCTCACAAGGAACTGATGCACGACCGTAAAATATTCAAGTACAAAAACGATCACGAACGCGACGAGGGCGTTGCAGAGAAAAATCTTGTATCATGGCTTCTCGATTTCGAATATCCAATGCTGCTGTCGTAGGAGAATGCTGTGTCCTTCATAATTCACTGATAAAATGTGGAGATCAGTATGTTTCAGCTGATATATCATCATATGAACAATAGAGAAGCTCTAAAAGAAAGTCAATCTCTTTATTAATATAGAGGTCATTGCAGAAGATCTGGGGAACAAGCAAAGCAGAATAGAGAAAGATATATGGGATATTTCAACACTAATGGTGCAATATACTTCATTCTACCTGCTGTAAACAGTGAGTTTATTTTCTTGGTCACAGTATCTGGTGTAGCTGCTGTATCCCTTTCCTTAAGTTTCTCAACATCATATACAGCTCTCTCTTATATCTGCCACAGTACTCTGCACTTTTTAACTTTCCATACGCATGGATACAGTCTACATATTTCAATGGAATCTGTCCAAAACTGCCTGTCATCTGCAGAGTGGGCCATCGGTGCAAGCTCTTCCTGTGGCCTCACGCGACGACGAAAGTCCACATACCTTCAGACTAGCATGAACTGAGCTGTTAGATCAAGCCTGGAAACAGACGATGTTTGATTCTGTCAAGCCAGTGCTCATGCCACTTGACCAAGCCAAATGAGCCCCACACACGGTCAAATGATTAGTCAAACACTTCTTTTGACAAAGTGTTTGACGCGCCAATGAGTTTACATATGGGGGCCTTTACCCAAGATAGATCCTTAATACTTACATTCTGTTATCTCTTCCAGTGTTTCTCCCCCAGATCTATAACACAGTTTAGTACACTTTCTTATCTCACCCTATAGGGCTTTGTAAAATCTATGCTTTCACTCAGTTTTCTTTTCAAACACCATTATTTTACTATTACTCGCATTTACCTTATATCGCTTACACTGACACATATCATAGAACACCATTAAAACCTTCTGCAACTCTACTTTCATCAAACAACACAGCATTATCCTCACCCAACCTCTGTATTCTAACCCAAGGACAAGTCAACTTCAGCATGTTCAAAGATTTCTACCTTTAACAACAATGTGTCTGTTTAACAGTAATACAATAGAGGAGATAACTTACAATAATCATTTGTATTGGTGTCAAATTACGCATCAAACATGATTTGCACTAACGTCAAATTATGCATTAGATGAAAAATGTTTCACACGCAACTGTCTACAATATTCGATGGTCTACCTTCAAATCTTGTTCCTAGTAACGTTTTCTTATGATGGACAGAGACTGTTATTGTCTGGGTAACTCTACTAAAATGGTTATGTAGCATCGTATGCACTTGTTGAGTTTATTTCCAAATGATAATATCTCTAAGCATTATATTATATCATAACAGGCATGAATATATTTCGACCTCATTTGTGTATATTCATGGAGTGTGAAACATATTTAGACTAACATGTCAATCAGGTGCCCATTTCTTTAAGTGAAAAAAATCTGTAATCAATTGGCTTCATTCCAAATCACATACTATCGTCATACCAGGTAAAAAATTTACCTAGTTTCTAGAAAATAACACAGCATTCCTAACAAGATCAATGAGATTAGTATCATCAGCTTATTTATACAGTTGTCCCTCTTCCTGTGCAATTGCAATACGGGCCATATGCACAGTAGAAGTGTAATATGGTCATAGATGAAGGATGCGACTTGATGATGATGGCTTTAATAACCTTGGAAATTGATAAGTCTACAGCCCAAACAACTAACCATTGGATTCATCGATAAACAAAAGAGGTGACATGGTACTTATGTATATCAATCTGTTGTTACTAAAGTATTCTCTTCAAAATGTGGGTTATGGCTCTATAATATAAAATAAAATCATGAACTGAATACTTTACTTAAACGTAAAATGCCTTTATTGGGGAAATATCGCAACAGTAAATCAGGTAAAAAAAATCTTGAACACCTTCTTTAGGTATGATTCCTATACCATTCACTGTGTGTGTGTGTGTGTGTGTGTGTTTAAGTAAATACTCGCCAAGATCTAGCTACTCACGGGGTTCTTAGCAATGACATCCTGCTCCCGGGTAGGTCATTAACGCCTTGGGATGGGTGTATGTGTTCGACAACTGGAGTTGAACTTCTACCACTTGTGCGGGAGCTGGTTACGGAACAACAAGGCTTACAGAACCATACTTTATGGACTATATAGCCTAGCCATTATAGTACTCAGCTCTCGCACAAGTGGTAAAGATTCGAATCCTGCTGTCGTAGAGCATTGTGTGATTATGGATGAATATTTCTTTTCATGCTTGATCGCCGTATCCCACGTTAGCGAGGTAGCGTTAAGAACAGACGAAGAAAGGCCGCATCCACTCACATCCATTCTCTACCTGTCATGTGTAATGCACCGAAAGCACTGCTCCCTATCTACAACTAAGTCTTTTCATAGTTTACCCCGGGCGTTTCATATGCCCTGATTCAGTTCAATGGCAGCACGTAGACCCCGGTATACTATATCGTTCCAATTCAATGTATCCTTTGCACGCCTTTCACCCTCCTGCATGTTCAGGCCCCGATCGCTCAATATCTACAACTCCCTCCTTTGGCCGTTCCCGATGGTTTTAGCTATGATCATGCACGTTCTCTCAATGTATAAATGGCCCTTGCAACTGTATATGCAGCGAGACTGATAGCATCTTACAATTCGTTCTACGTCGATTATGAGTTCATTATAGAAGCCTAAATATTATCTCCAAGAAAACGTGTACGGTGCGGAAGTAACGGAGGATTATAGAGTTTATTCACCGAAGTATTTTACTCAAATTATTTTATGAAATTTTTAGGTAATTATATCTGAAAGGCTTATAGTAAATTTTTGATTTTCTTTTTTTTCATGAACTGACCTCCTTTCAAAGCAAATCTTATTTTTTTTTTCCCTTTTAAATGCTAGTGATATCGGAGGAGACACACCGGTAGTGGCGGCGGCGGTGTGGTGCGGTTGTGGTGGTAGTAGTAGTACTAGTAGTAGTGGTAGTAGCAGTAGTAGTAGTAGTATTAGTAGTCGTGACCACCTGTTAAGGAGCAGGGCTGTGGCGCGGATGGCGATGTAGCCTACTGGTTCCTCTCTCTCTCTCTCTCTCTCTCTCTCTCTCTCTCTCTCTCTCTCTCTCCCCCCCCCCCCCTCCTCCCTCACGTTGATGGGGTGGATTATCCTCTGCCTTTGACAAAGTAATTGCGTTATCCCTCCAAGGATGAGAACCATCTACCTGTGCTATAGAAATCCCCCCCTATAGTCCCGCCCTGTGACTATAGCATGCCCCAACGAGGTAGAAAGAACCGACGGGCTCTTTACCATCGTAGTCTTGGCTACTTTGCCTAACGTTTACCCGCATCGTAAAAAAAAAGAATTGACATCTACTTCGTCGTCGATTTGCTCTCGACTATTCAAAACTGGACGAGCGAAAGAGGAGTTTCAGCAGAGGGAGATGGATCAAGACTTTCCTATTTATGCATTATAAATGATCAAATACGTACGTGATTATCTGAGACGTGTTGCTGCACCAGCGTGTATGGTACGGAACATCCGCTTCAGCAGTGCTAGGAGGGTGAACGCACTCTCGAACGCTAAGGAACACTCGTGCTCCTGTAGTGTCTTATAAGGGCCGTACTTAATATTTCAACACCACCACGTTTTAGTAATTTCGTGAGTGATTTTTTTTTTTTTTTTGCTTTCAGCTAAAGTGAGAAGTTTAGGGATCATCCAGACAAGTAAATACGGTCACGGGGGAATTGTGGAAGCCCAGGGGAGTACTAGCTATATCCCAGGTCATCGGAAACATTAGGGTTATGGGCGTCCACCTGCCTACAGTAATTTCCCGTACACTGACTCAGTCGCGGGCCTCCCTAACGTCCTGGATCTTCGGTCCAGGGGCCCGATTGCCCGAGTGCTTAGTCCGCCCCTTGAAGAGGTCTTTCAATTAAGGAAGGGGAGGGAAGGCTAATGAAGTGGACTTTGCCTGTCATGAAAGGACGTTACAGCTCTTCCAGCGGTGGAATTATGTCCCAGGGTTCCCAGTCAGGCAAAATATAATGTCTGGAAGGAACGTCTGTTGGGGGACGTAACTTTGAGAGTAAATTTGAGAGTAGGTCAAAGATTTCGCGAAAGAATATTGCCTCTAAGGTGGGGGTAAGGATTGGATTATGATTTGGATCTGGTAATGGTGATACTAGTGTATAAACTTAGTCAAAGAGAAGATCTCTGAGCAGGTTCTCAGCCCAGAAGCTTAGGAAGGAGAAGTGGGAAGATTAGATGGTAAGGAGAATGTCAAAAATTAAGGTGGGTGTTAGAAGTAGAGTGTTAGATGGTAAGGAGTGTCAGAAGCTAAGGACAGTGTTAGAAGATAAGTGAAGTGTTAGATGGTAAGTAAAGTGTTAGAAGCTAAGGAGAGTGGTAAGAGATAAGCAGAGTGTTAGACGATAGTAGGGTATTAAGAAGGTCATTAAAGTGTTAGGATGTAAGTAGACTGTCATACGCTGAGTAGAGTATTAGAAAGCAAGGTGAGTGTTAGGTCAGGAAAGTGGTAAGTGGAGTGTTAGAAGATAAGTAGAGTGTTAGATGGTAAGGAGTGTTAGATGGTCAGTTGTGTTAATTGCTATGTAGTGTTAGACGATCAGTAGAGTCTTAGAAGCTAATAATTGTGTTTGCACTGCAGGAAAGCGATAGATGAGTAGATAGGTGTGTTGCTGGCCCGTCACCATCGACATAACCCCATCCTAGCTATGGACCACCACACTCACCACACTAACCACCACCATCACCTGAGTCCTTGACGTACCATCAGTGTGAGGTCTTTCTCTCGTTCACTGAAGAGACATGAACTGATCGCCATACGAGTGTAAACAATTCATTTCTCTTTCGTCTAAACTCGATATTCATAACTTTTCGAAAAGTTGCCGAAAAAAGCGCTTAAGATAATCATCATCAATGAAATGACAGTTTTTCAGGTACCAGCAATCCATAGGGCGTTTGGGCTTGTGTATATTTCATAATTAAACACAATGTTATCATTTCATAAGACGCATTTTGATGACTACAGAACAAGAGAGGCCTTTCGTCTCGTCTCCTGTAGCACAGCTTCCTCTTTCTACCCCTACTCGAAGTACTTGGAAGAGTAAATACGAACTAAGGATTCTACGACCCCTCTACAGCCTGGAGGGGAAGAGACATGTATAGCTGAATATATAAATGGAAAGACAATCGAATATTACCACGCAGTAGGGAGGGGACGATGCTTTAACGCCGTGGAGCTGATGATAGCTGAGAAGGGCGAAGGAAGGCCAAGTCCCGTGGTCAACGCACTGAAGGCATCCAGTTGCTTTATGAAGGAGGGAAATCGTCGATGAAGCGGAGGAAGAGAGTGCTATATGGCTGGATGGAAACCAGATCCCCGAGGTACAATGCTGTTGGTAGGGGGAAAAGAGGCATTAAGTCACTTTCGTAAAATCGTTGTACAATATATTGGAAATAAGTTCCATTATTCTAGTTTATTGGCTATACTTCAGGAGAGAATAGGTGTCATTCAATTATGAACGTGAATAGAATTTAGATGAGTCTGAACCTGATCACGGACAAATTCAAAATCAAAATCAAAACCTAATAAAAGTGATCAAAATTTTCCTCGAAACATCAGTAATCTTGATTAGAATATTTGGTTGTTTGATGAAACTGAACCAAACATCAGTCTTGCAGTGGGGTGGAATGACACACTGGTTGCACGTTTTCTAACCCTGGGTCAATTAAGGACCTTTTTTTTTACACTCGTATTCGATCAAAATACAGAAGTGTCACCAGAAACTGGTTCGTCGATGAATGTGGCATCCCCTCTATGTTTTTAGGTTGATACATTTTGTATTTTCAGTCAATCACTTTGTAAATTGTCCCAGTCAATCACTTCCTGCTACCTCTGCTATTACTAACTACAGTTAAATACAACTCTACTAACACTGCTACCACTACTACTACTACTATTTGTACTACTACTACTACTACTACTACTACTACTACTACTACTACTACTACTACTACCACTACCACTACTACTACTACTACTAACAATAATAATAATAATGATAATAATAATGATAATAATAATAATGATGACAATAATGATAATAATAATGATAATGTAACAAAAGAAATCTAACTACCAGGCCATACCCCTCCGGCTCAATTCAAGCCAAGGATGGTTGGCACCTGGGGATACATCATCACCTGACGAAGACATAACACCAGGAGGTGGTACCGTAGGACGAAGTCCGGGGTCACACCAGGCGAAGGTCACCATCAACCATTACCCATAGAGCCATTTCCCCAGGCGAAGGTCACCATCAACCATTACCCACAGAGCCATTTCCCCTTCGCGTTACCGTGTCCCCTGAACATCAACACACACAATGTACAAGTCAATACTGCCGCCTTCCCATTGCCAACGCTCAGGGGAAAGCTAGCGCATGCAAGACTATTGTTCGATGGCTGGTGGGGCGATGGGGGGAGGGAGGAACGCCAGAGAGTATGTTTGGAGTCCATGTGAATGGAGAGGTGGAAGGTGATTTCGATGATTTCCAGTGGGAAGTTCTCTCAATACTTGGCCACAATCGCGATAACGTGACGACCAATTTCCTGTTAAGTCGTTCCCCCGCTTCATATTCTACACGCAGTAATGACCGACCGTAAAACCTGAGTGGGTCATTGATGATTTCGTAAGAGGCTTCAGTAATGGCGGAGGAAGCTCAAGCGGAAATGAGGGTTAGTGTGTGTGTGTGTGTGTGTGTGTGTGTGTGTGATTACCACCGCGGTTCTGTGTTACGGGGAGAGAGAGTGTT
>JAUUDZ010014559.1:0-22358 GCA_032361705.1 Panulirus versicolor | reverse complement strand
ATATATATATATATATATATTCTACATGCCCGTTTATGTGTATTCTTTTAAATTCAACAAATCATGGGAACTATTTATGGCGTTTGAGTTGATCGACATTGGTATTTGTAAGGTATTCTTTATAGTGACATTCATCAAATTAGTTTAATGCAAATGGTGAGGTGTTGGGGAGGTGTGTGTGTGTGTGTGGGGGGGGGGGGGGGGAGCATGGAATAGTAGTCTCGGTACTGGTAGACAAAACACGGGGTTGACTTGATATTTCCTTAAGGTTCGGCCAAAATTCCTCTTTCCGTCTTTCACAAACAGAAAAGTGTGGGAGGCGCTACTCCAGCGGTTTATTTACCTCTTATCATGTATGGCGTTGATACGTTATTCATTAAGAATATACCGAACTCTTGATCATTATGAAAATACTTGCACTTTCCTCCGTTCGAACAGCGCTCCGAACCTTTCATTGTCTCGTAAGGAAACGGTTTGTTTTATGATAAAAGATTCAGTCTCTTTTCATGAAGTATTTGCTAGTTAGTTTGAAGCCTTTGCATGTAATCCCGATACATATCTCACCATCACCACAACATATAACAAGGGTTGTGGATACCGTTATACATTATCCAGTTCAGTCAATGAAAAATTCATGTTGGGCGCCGAAGTCTGAGAATGTGTGTGAACATGGTGAGGGTGGAGCGGGTGGGACCCCTCCGCTACCCGCCGCTGGTCAGAATTGCTGCTGTTAAGAACTTGTGACGCGTGTCGACGACTGCTACAGTGTTGGTACTGGCAAAACTGAGCGGCGGAGCTCTGTGGCTGTGCAGTCCAGTGCACCGTCGTGTTTGAAGGGGTTTATCTGAAGGGAAGAGATGCACCGCACGCCTAACTTGGTGTCAATTTTGAGGAGGAGTGCAACGAAACCACAGTGTACGGACGATGGCGATCAGCCGACAGTGACAGAGCCAAAGGTTAGAGGTAAGGCTTGGCCGGACCCAAGGATGATGACTCATCTTGAGTTCCGTTCTTAACGAGGTGATTGGGAGGGATAGTTAGTTTGCATCATATTGCAGTGGACTGGTGGCTGACAGGGGAGGCTGATAGGAGGTTGTAGTTTGGCTTTGCACCGTTTGTCTGTATGACTAAAACTTGACCTGACCTAACTCGAACAATTAATCGTCAAAAGGTCACTGATATTCAGTATGCCATCAACTTTCCAAACACCGAAGAAAAAAAAAATAGTTCTATGAAGTATTGGTTGTAGGTTGATAATGAGATGATCGGTGAACCACACAGCTACAGTCAAACTGTCAGGAGCAGTTAAACACTTCGCCTGGCAGTTAAGACCTGGCAGTCTGAACTTTTGAAACTTTATATTAAAACTTCGTGGTTCAGTCAAGCCTCGCCAGAAGTGAAAGCCCAGAAAACTTTACCATTTGCCATCGATCCACTCACTGTCCTGAGCGCAGAACTTTTGTGTGAGACTGTCATTCAAAAACTCGTGGAAAGGTAAACTACAGGAGCCACGGATGGTCGGAAAAGTCTTTAACTTCCCAAAGGTAAACACTGAAGGTAAACAACAAAAATAGACAATAAAGACTATAAAATGTACAAGAATCAAGAACACTGGGAAGTACAGAAGCGCGTACACTTTAAGAGGGAGGAGTAAGGGGGTGACGATGATGTAAACTCGATTCATAACCAGTTTGACAACGTTAACACAACAGTTCCTCGGAAAAGTCATAGACAGGACAACCAAAATTCTTACCAAGATAATAAGCATGCAATACGTTGCAATAAAAGATGTAAATAAGTACTTGGAGCAACCTATGAATGGAATGAGGTAAATGATGACATTTTCAAGGCTTAGACAGTAGATGAAAGGGTAAGTTAAGAGACGGGGCTCACGAGTGTAGAATTTCCTCCCCGTGTAGAACAAATATGTAATTGCTAATAAGTACACAAACACACACACGTGTAAAACTCTTACCCGTAACACTCCATAAACACGGGCATCTGTGGTGTAGTGGTTAGCGGTGCTATCCAGGAGCCAGCGCGGTTCCGCCCACTGCCGGGCCTTCGTGGGTACGGATCCTAGGCGCTGCAGTCGACCCACACCCAACCCAGGTGTTTATCTTTCCTTGAAGGTTGGTCGATATATATGGTTGCGTGACAGGCTGTGTGTGTGCGTGTGTGTATAGACACATGACGAATATGTAAGGGGTAACACAAGTACAAAACTCACTCTGTAACATAGTAAATACACACACACGGCCTCGTTAATTCCATGTATATCATATTGAGGTAAAATGACAAACATTTTGTTGAAGCAACATATTTTGGAAGTGTCAGTCGTTCACGTCTGAACTTTTGAACATTCCCGTTGGCTTCTGAGAAGTGAAAGTGGATGTAGGCAGCAGCAAGTTTTAATGGAATGACTTTCCTTCCAGGACGCTGGTGATCTTAGAGAATTTAATATCAAGACGGTACAACGGCACGACTCTTGGTGTCGTACCGTCATGCCAAAGGCTCCATTAGGAACGTACATTTTGATCATACCGAGCATTGTACCTTGATCATCTCTGGCGTTTGCTCGGCGGCTTGTTCTTGCTGGGTCGTGTAACCTATGCTTTCTTGTCTTCCCACAATCCTTGAGTATCATCTTAAATTACTAACCTCAAACTCAGATTTCCAGTCATCTGACAAGCTATGGTCTCTCAGTAGTGTGTGTCTTCTGGTCTCAGTTTACACACGTCAGATTACACACGTCTAACGCATCAGCGTTTAAGTACATAGCGTGACATTGTCTACTTTGAATGTATGAATCACTCTCTTGGTTTATCAATTTCGAGTCATTCGCGTCTGGCAGCGCTGTTCTTGATGTGATCATTTACGGTTACCAACCAACTCGCTGCAATTCTTACTATTTCTTGATACAACGACTATTAGGTCCATTATGATGTTTTCTTCAATGGACGACTCAGTTGGGAGGTTAAAGATCGCGGTATTCCCTGAGTCACACAGTACGAAAGTATATTATGTAACGTATGTATTTCAGGTAGTGTTGTCAAGTCCTATATATGTATTTAAAGCGTAAATGGGCTTAATACTGTGCTGACTTTAATACATATAGGTATTTAGGGTATTATCATATCGGTTTTCGTTACATGAAAGTGGCGGTCTGGCAGCAGTTAAGCATAAAACCCAATAAACAACACTGGGCTGCCAGATACCGCCGAGGGCAATAATGTGTGGCGTTCCGCAGTGGAGTACGATGGTGATTGGTTGCTGTCGTTACGCACAACCTGGATGTAGGACGTCGTATACTTTGTAAAGTAAGCAGGAGCGCAGGACACATAGCGAACGCAGACACTGACTTCGAGTGCTAGCGGTTGTAGAGGTTATCCTGTGACATCGAGTGCCGGATATATGTGTGGAGGTTATACAATGACGTTGAGTGCTGACGATACAGAAAAGTGAGACCTAAATTTAATGTTATATCCGAAGATGTTCACAGCGCCTTGTGGGATCAGCTATTTGGGTGTTCTCTCTTCTCATATTCTGGTTGCATTTCTTGGCAAGGCTCTCCACTCTGCCTGCTGCTCCTGACCAGTAGACAGCAGCCAGCCAAGCAGAAGTCTGTTAGATTCTCACCACCTGAGTACGACGGTACGACTTTTGAGCACGACGGGAAGACCCTTGAGCACGACGGGAAGACCCTTGAGCACGACGGTCTATGACCATTGATCACGACGGAGCGAGCCTTTGACATGATAATTAAGAGTCTGGTCACAGCTACTATAATATCCTCAAGGGTCTTGCTGTCGTGATCAGTGGATAAATACCTTGAAATGATGAATTTTCCCTATTGAACGCATTGACAGCCCCTGTAACTATTTAAAGAACATATTTAATAGATCTGTACTTGTGTTTATGTGATAACTGACGATATGCAAGAAACGAACAACTCCAATGACTGCCAATGGTGAAAGAAATCGAAAAACCCGTTTTGTTTCGTTTTCCGAATTTTGAAAGAGGTATTTGTCCACGGTTTTGTTGAAATGAGAGTTTGTAATGGATTTTAGGGGATTCGTTGTGTATGGGGTGCTGTGCCATGGTGTATTTGGAATAATAGGAAATTTTAGCTTATGGTTATCTCCTAAGTCATTTTAACTTGTTCCACCATTATTCTTATCAGTTGCCATATACAGTTGTTATCAGTACAGTGTATTGTTTTGTGTTCAGAGCGCTCATATGGGAGCGATATGGCCCAGTAATGCAGGCTGTTGGAGTACATACGGTAGAAATATCAGGATGTGTTAGGAGGGACAATGTGTGTACCAGGTAAGTCAGACGGGACCACACTCACTGTTGCCAGGGTGTAGTCACTTTTAGCACTACATGAAGCCAGTGTCTGGCAACGCTGATAACTTTTTATAAGATGGAGGACTCGTTGTTTACAGCTAAACAGATAATGAACTGTAGTGCCATGCTGATGTGCAGAGAAATAGTAAATGAGATGCTTTCAGTAAAATTTACATAAATGAACGAGTAAGATTTTCACCTGTAAGATAACATTGAATTCCATTGATGAGCAGTCTAGTAGTAAAGGAAGATGTCAGACTTATAATTCTAAACTATTGTCAATTAGTTATGGGACAAATATGTATATCGCGTTTAATCCATTTAAGTACACCCTGGAGCACGACGGGACGAACCATGCATATGATGACCTGGTCAATTATCACGCTATCACATCTCTGTTGTGAACTATGCACAGTGCTCAGTATTTGGTCAACTAGGGTGGGTGTTTGTGTGAATTTCTTGTATTATGATTATCAAATGATCATACTGTGGTGGTACGAGAGCCGGGAACCGTGGGAACGTTGGTGTACTACCACGGTGTCTAACGGAGAAGAGACGTTCAGTCAAGGAACCAGATCCAAGTTCAGACATCAGAACGATTCAAAAAGTTAATCTGAAATGATTTCGTTGAAATTGATATTTCGGTCGTTCTCTGACGAAAAAGAAAAAAATGCTAGTGACAAAATTGTGTGTTACAAGTAAACAAGACATCTTAAATATGTTATCTGTGTATTATAGTTTACTCGCATCAGTATTTACTTTGCAGCTTATAGGTATTTAAAGTCCCTTTTCTTTCTCGGTGATGCGCTATTAAGGACTTTACAGTATCTGTGAGAGTGCACCTATAATAATTGAAGATTCGTTTAGACGTTTAATTTACGCTTCCCAGTTTGACTCGCAAAGCTCATAAGATCTTGATAACCTGGTCTTCAATGATAAGCTAGACTTCTTAGGGGGAAAATTCTTACGTCTAATTTCAGCGAACGTTAACAATGGTGCAGCCAGGCAGTTGTGTTCTCTAAAACTAGCTGCTTTAGACATTGGAAAGATACCTACAAACCTTGGAAGGTATTCTTGTTATCGGTAACCTTCATACTCGGGTGACGGCTTATCTGAGCAAGTAGGGTGAGACCCAGCACCAAGATATGGTATCTCTAACATTTTTCAAAAGGGGCAATTATTACTAAGAAATTCCTCGGCAACAAAGTGAGAAGGATTACGCAAGTATTTTGCTTCTCATGGACACGAGCCTTGTCCAGTTTCCGTTGTTATGCTTTCACATTCTTATGTAAGTACTAGAACAAATATGTCGTAACATTTGCTACTAAGACCAGCCATCCTTAACAGCAAAAAACTCATGCTACGGTTTGAATAATCGTAGTCTCTAACCCACACGCGATGTTCAGAAAATTTCTTATCGTCAAATATATGAGAAAATTATTGACTGAAGAGATGATATAAATCATACAGCTGTATGTGCTGTAACGCGAATATAATGGCTTAAGATTACGGTAATGGCCGTTTTCCCTTTTTTTTATATTCATAATCATATAAGAACTTTACTTATATTTCCACACTTGGATACTTTTTCTCATTTTATCTCCCAATAGTCATATTTCACACTAGCTGATGACATTCCCTTGGGTGACACGCAGAGTGTTTTAACCAATATATGTAATTTCCTGACAGTATTTCCATATGGGACTGAATGGTAAAGAGTATGCAATTGCTGCCTTTATACGAAAAACGGGCGTGTAGTTTTGACCTCCTACTCTATATAGATTTAAGGACTGAAGCTGTGTGTACAACTGTACCGGATGCTTTAAGTATGAGCGTCCAGGGTGTGGAAAGGAGTCTTCAGTGTTCTCACTGCTGGCGTCAGCTGTAAGGAAGATAAGGTAATGACGTTCATTGGCCCAGATTACAAAACGTTTACCGCAGGGAACCAAACAGTTGGGAGGCTTTGGTGTTGGTTGTTATCAGGACGTATGTGCGTACTCCAGGGAGGTGACCGGGTTCCTACAACCGGAGATCTTCCTCTGTTGACCACAAATAAACGCCGTGTCTTACCTTGCTGGATTATACACGTGGTATCAAGATGAATTCCATGCTGCTCTGAGTCTTTGAACATTGCCGATCTTTTACTACTGTTTTCGACTGTGAATTTCCTACGGCAGGGATTTGTAGCTACTCAGCTTACAGAAGTAAAACACACTTCTTTACCAGGAGTTAATTTTTAAGGTGAGGTGCTTTGTCTGGCCAGGTATGGGGTAATTTTCCCTAGCAGGATACTGTGTGGACACCTCCAGCGTTGCTGTTCACCTGCATCTCTCGTCCAGACAACATCCTGGCCTGGCTGCTCCTACACCTTGCTCAGACTTCCTAGTTCGTTGTCATAACTCACCCGACAGATGGTGTAACCTACCTTCATGTACTGTGTAAAATTAAAGCTGACGATTTTTTGTTCGGACAACGTATGATATGGTATCGGCACTTCAGAATACAACAGTGGTATAAAAAGTGGCGCACATGGCTAACAAAGGTCGAGCTATGGAGATGAGGTAGAACATGCTGAATGCGAGGAACCCTGTAGCCGGTCAGCTGGAACTTGTCTTCTGCATATGACATTCCGGTCATCAAAGCTAATTTTATGTATAACAACAACAGAGATGGTTTTAAGTTCATAAAATTCTCGGGAAAGTATAATGGATGCATGTTAGTCAGGCTGGAATATACCTTAGCAGGTTGATAAGTTTTCTCAAGGAGTTACGAGGTGTTAGAAAAGGTCCCTAGGAATGGAATGAGCATGATAGGCTGCCAAACCAGAGTGGAATATGTAAGGTAAAGAGGAGGAAAGCCTCTGATCTGCTTGCTTTAGAGGAAAGATAAGGAGGACATGATGGTCAACTATAAATTCTTGTTCATGATAACCAACATTTTCGTGAAGATAATGCTGGCATCCCTGGGAAACGTGTATTGTTTGAAAGGGAAGATAGGGGGTTGGCCCTGCATGTGTAATGCCCCATCTCCCAATATATACAAATAATAGAAAATGTATTTCCTCCCGTACAAGGTTTAGAGCTACAGACCAATGTCTCGCCAAACGTGCAGCTCGCACATGCTTCCAATGACCATGACCTCCCGCACAGGTTATTTTAGAATAATCGGGTAAGGTTCAGAAAATATATGGAAATCCTTGTGTGTTCATATCGCTCTAGCCGAATGAAATAGTAATCACTATGTGATTACTAATTGTGTTGTACAGGGAGAGTTTTAGTGTGCGTGTACGTGTGCCTGTATGGAGAGATAAGGCCTGGCAACAGGGATTTGTCAATGACAGCCTGTTGTCGGGTGTGTCATTATTAGCACAAGTCTGATATGTGTACCCGGGATGCCATTATTGGCACAGGACGGCTCGTGTGTAACTCTCGTGAAATGAGCTCCCCAGAAAATAAATAAAAAAGAATGAACGTGTTCAAGAGTAAGGCGTCATACTTGAGTAACTTCCCATTTTCATGTATAAATCATGAAACGTACTGGTGACATTTAGGATACTTGGTTCTCTGAGACTTTTAGAGGAAAAAAATGCATGTTCCATTTGTATCACGAAGTGTTATTTTTTCTACTTGAAAGTATACTGATAAGAAACGATATGGGATGGAGACAAACAGCTGATATAATAACTTTCAGCTACTTGTATATTTCCTTCTCTTATTTGATGAAATTTTGATAAAGTTGTTAATTTGCATCAATAAGTCAATGATAAATGCATTTACAAAGATCAATGGTATTGTTTCTAAGATTTTTTTCATTGATAAAGTGAAGTAGTGACATTTGCTGGAGTTCTAGGAATTAAGAACAAAGCATTCCCCATGTACCCCCAGTACTACCTCGTTGAAACGCAGACTTGATTATTAAATTTCCACATACAGTATTATTTGAAAACTAATATTAGATTTAAAAGATAGTCTAACTACAATGGCAAATGACAGACTCGTAGGGATATATAACTTGTCCTGTGAAGTGAGAGAGTGCAGTCATGGGTGACGTCATGTGATCAGCTGCTGTACCATAACATCAACAAAGCCACAAAGTGGGACGTCTCTGCTGTGTCCCCACAGTTGCTCTTTTCACACACACGGGCAGAGATAGTTAGTGTATATATGTGTGTGATACTGGAAATATGAACCCTGCAAACCATGGACAGTGTCACATACGGCGGAATTCGAGAGATGAGAGAGTTCAGGAGTACCAGAGCAGCAGGAGCAGCAGCTGGATGTGAGGCAGGAGTGCAAGCCTAGAGGAGGACCACAGTCTGGCCAGGCAACTGGCGAGGGTGAGAAGTTGACACAGTTCCGTACACAACCCCAGGACACTCCTACTGTGCCTAGACCCTTGACAGGTCAGGGGCAGAGAACCTCGCGGGTGAAGGCTCGAGGTCGATCTGGCTCATGGTCTGGGGTTAATGAGAGTGATGATGGTTTGTTGATCCATTTGGTACTGCATGCCTCAGCCTGACCTGCTATGGTGGGTGAAAGTTTATATCCTTGTGGCTGGTTGGCCAATAGGAGAGGCATGCACTGTTTTATATGTGGTTAAGGTGAACATATTATTTCAGATACTGCTAATCATAGAATTGACGTTTAGCACTGTTATGTCTCCATCTTGGATATAGTATGGTATGTTTTGCAAGGGATGTAAATTGTATGGCCACTGAAAATGTGCTGGGGGGCTTGATTAAGATTCTTTTTGCCCTGTGACTACAGATAAGCTGATAGTGTGGAGAGCTGTGAAGATCAGGGAGATTGTAGTGATAATTAGTTTGATGATGTACGGAACACTTCCGTAAATTAACAGAAATCTAAAACCTTTTGAAAACATTTCATATATATTTTTCGTCAGTTTTAGAATCTGAAAATAATCATAAATATATCTTGAGGAACTTTCAGAGAGAAAAAATGAAACCTATTCTCCTTTTGTATGCATTCAGATGCTTGCAGGTGCCCACCAGTTAGATGTAAACCTCACCCAGTTTTTCCTTGGATCGTATGCTTATCTTATTTTTGGTGTTATTTGAAAAATGTACGATTGTAATGATTTTGTGTATACATCCATCTGATGGGCAATCATGTGCATTTGTGTTCATTTTAAGGAGGATAATTTACATTTAGTTTTTGTAAGTCCGTGAAGATATTTTTAGAATCCAAAAACTGACATTGAATAAAATCATACTAAAAGAGTTGTTAAGGTTTTGGATGATAGCACTACCCAAAAATAATCTTCAAATGCATGTGCTCAGCATGTAATGGGATGCATCAGTTGACAATGATGATCAGGGTAAATCTCAGCACCTTGGTAAATTAGAGTAAGGTTTTTATAGATTCTGTTGAGTTGAGGTGTCTAGCATATGTTACTTTAATCTCAAATTCTCTTTGATCTTCATAGCCCTTCCCTCTTTGTTAGTTTGTTAGAAAATGAAAAGTTTTGCCCACATGCACAGCATTTTTATGGTCTTTTTACAATATATCATACTGCCAGTGGAAAAGGAGGTCTGTTGTACATTTTAATTCATGGCAGTACTTAACCTTTTAAATACCATGGTACTGATGGTCAACTTATACTCTATGAACTTGAGTATTGATGAAAAACAAATTGATCCTTGTGTTACACTCAATAAAAAACATAGTTACCCGTGGAGTTTACTGTGATGCAAGTTGAATGATTACATGGCAAGTTTAGTGAATCTGGGAGGGCTCTACGAATGAAGAGAGAACAGTTAATGATGGAGAACTTAAAGAAAGTAAGCAAAAATTAACTACATGTGAAAACTCAGCCATACATGAATAGAGGCCGAAATTTACCTTAATTTCCATTTGTGCAGTTGTGAGATACCAGTGCAAGTGTTATATGTTTCCTCCATGCTTTGAAATAGGTAAATGTATTTGTATGCAAGATATTTTTAAGATTACTTTTAAAGTTGATGAAATGTTTCTTTAGAATTTGTTTCTATCAGTTTTATCAGGACTATGAATTTAAGAGAGGATTGGGATATACATGAACTATCAGATGAAAAGGATCAAAGTAAGCTTCCTTTTAATGCACACTTCAACTTGCATGGCTACAACATGTGAACAAAGCTTACCATGTGTTATTTTGTTAATAACTCTGGAAATGAGGTAGATGTCAGGTGAAAGTTTTCAAAGGTTCTGTTCATTTTTACTTTTTTGTGATATTTAATTGCACATATTCCGTAATCTTTGGTGCCATATCCAGTTTTGAATTATATGTTGTCTAAGTTATACTTTCACAGTCCACACTGAAGGTTTAGTAATATTGTGTGCCCTGTAACTAGTCAGTTGATATGGCAGTTACTGATATTTCTGTTTTCAAATATCTGCATCCTAAAAGTGGAGCTTAATCATACAGATTTGTATGTGCTTAGATTATTTTGTTCTTGGATTTACAGACTTTTCCTGTTGAAGTAAAGTTGTTGCATTATTGGGATATGTCCATAAAATGTGTAAGAAGTTAAAAAATAAAATCGATTGTTTCACTGATAGTTCTGGATGATAAATATGTTTCCAATTGCGGTCTTTTCCATAGATATTAATGGATTTTATATGTGCAAGCTCATTGTGTAGCTTTTCAGCTGTTTACTATTTTTGAAGTTTTTATAATGTTTTATTACCATATAAACCCAAGTAATGCATGAAATAATGTTGTTAAAGGACAAGGTAATGCCTGTTTACCAGTGGCGTCTTAACTACATCTTCTTGTATATCAACTTGCTGTTATACGTCTACTGTCCCATTCTTGTGTCTCCCCTGATGATGTAATCATTATTTGAAAGTGCACTTGGTAACTTATTGTGTTTCATTTTCCTGTGGTTTTATGCATTTACTAGATCACAAGCACCACAGTAACCTCTTGTCTGTTTTCTTGGTGCTACCTCACTGAAGTATGGGGTAGCGATGCTGTTTCCTGTGGGGCGGGGTAGCGCCAGGAATGGATCAAGGCACACAAGTATGCCTTCTCCAGATCCTTAAATGCTACAAACAAATCATCTGTTTTTATAAGTATTTTTCACACACATTCTTCAGAGCAAACACCTGATCCACACATCATCTACCACTTTGGAAACCACAATGCTCTTCCCCAGTCTGATGCTCTGTACATGCCTTCATCTCTCTGTCAGTATCCTCCCATATAATTTCCTAGTAATACTCAACAAACTTATACCACTGTAGTTTGAACACTCACCTTTATCCCCTTTGTCTTTGTACAATAGCACTGTGCCATTGTACTGCTCAATAGAAGATCCTTACTGGGCGAAGTCCAAAATGATGCAATATTGTATTTTTTTCTTTTTTTTTTAGAACTGGAGAAGATGGCTCAAGTTTTTGGCCAGCCGCCACCAGAGATCAAGGTATCCACTACACTGCATAATGGTGGCTCTCATTATGGGTCAGTAACATCCAGCATAGGTAGTGTTGGAGATTGTGGTCATCTTGATGATTCAGCTACTACCACCACCACAAATGGACTATTCAACCCAGAGATAACTGCTGACAGGATGAGACGCAGGCTGAAGTAAGGATGACAGTGATAGATGTTTGAACATTTTTTTATCATTATAGTTTTAATGATATTTTTAAGATTTCTGTGAAGCAGTGAATTTGTTTCTCATCTTAGAAATGGTGATTTAATTGTTTTTATGTTTCATGTATCCAGATTACAGGATTCTTGTTTTTTATGATAATCTTGTACTTTGAATTTACTTTACCTCTGGGAAGTGTGCTTGTGCCACTTTATTTTAAATGTGGGAAGTAGCACACCTGATGCAAGGAACAGAGTGAATTGGAATGATGTGGTATACAGGGGTTGATGTGCTGCCAGTGGACTGAACCAGGGTATGTGAAATATCTCGGGTAAACCATGGAAAGGTCTTTGGGGCCTGCATATGGATAGGGAGCTGTGGTTTTGGTGCATTGCACATGACAGCTAGAGACTGAGTGTGAATGAATGTGGCCTGTTTTTTTCTGTATGTTTTCCTGGCGCTAGCTTGCTGAAGGAGGGGTTAGCGATGCTGTTTCATGTGGGGCGGGGTAGTCCCAAGAGTGGAAAAAGGCAAACAAGTATGAATGTGTACATGTATATGTATATATGTAAATGTTTTGTATGTATATGTATACATATGTATATATGTTGATATGTATATATATATATATATTTATATGTATGTGTGTGTATATGGGCATTTATGTATATATGAGTGGATGGGCCATTCTTCTTCCATTTTCTGGTGCTACTGCAGACCTTTCCGTATTTTACCCCAGACTTTTCACATGCCTTGGTTGAGTCCATTGATGATACATCGACCCCTATATACCATATCGTTCCAATTTACTCCTCAATGCACCCCTCTCACCACTTGCATGCTCAGGCCCCGATTGTTCAAAATCTTTGTCGCTCCATCCTTCCACCTCCAATTTGGTCTCCTGCTTCTTTTTGTTCCTTCCACCTCTTAACACAGATATCCTCTTTGTCAACCTTTCGTCACTCATTTGCTCCGTATGTCCAAACCATTTCAACACACCCTCTTCTGTTCTCTCAACCACACTCATTTTATTACCAAACATCTCTCCTACCCTTTCATTACTTACTTGATCAAACCTCTTCATGCCACATATTGTCCTTGGGCCTTTCATTTCCAACACATCCACCCTCCTCCATACAACCCTGTCTCTATCCCATGCCTCAGAACCATATGATATTGTTGGAGCTACTATTCCCTCAAACATACCCATATAAGACTGAAAATACCTTCAGGAAAGGTGGAGAATGTCAAATCTAAATTGCATGAAGAACAGTTTTCTTCCTTCATACATAAAAGTCATAACAATACTGATTGAATTTCTAATTGTGATGATGTAAGAACAAGAATATTGGTTATAAGTGGATCAATGAATCTTGGTACTTGTGAATTGAAACATTTGTACTCAACAGATTCTTTTTTATGAACCCGATGGAGAAGTGGCATGCAAGGCGCCGATTCCCATGGAAGCTATTACTTCAGATTTTCAAAATTGTTGTTGTCACAGCACAGGTGAGACTTCCTTACTTTCTCATCGTTTCTCACAGATCAAGTTCTTTATAATCCAGTTTCGTTTTTTCTCTTGCAAGAAGCATCTGCATTCCACCTTTTTAAGTCAGCTACTTTCTTCATTGTGGAGGTGATTTTTTAAAACTCACATTGCAATGCAAAGGTTATTCTATATAGAATATATGGCATACATTACCAATAATATTTGGACTTTATTCCCCCCATGAGATCCATATTGTAAGTTAATTAACAGATAAGTGCATTTATACAAATGTGGGTGCATTAATGATAACTTCACAGTTATCATTGCAGTTTAAAAACTAAACATTGGTAGTTTAAGCAGATCTCCAATATATTTTGAATGAGCATAAGAGTATTTTGAAGTGAATATTTTTCTTAAGTTTCATGAGTTTGATTTACATAAATAATGCACAGCACTATCTTCATTAGGTTAATACATATTGAACTCAAAAGTGGACCTTCTCTGCAAATGCATCTTGCAAAATCCTTGAAGCAGTGTTCATTGGTTTGAGATCCAGTAGACTTTTTCAGGGCTCTTGCTGAGGAACTTCATAGTTCGAGTTTGCCACTTGAGTTGTGGAACAGTTGTCAAGTAATTGAACTAGAAATGAGTATATGAAAAGAATTTATGTTGACTTTGGATATTTACTCATGATGGTAGAAAATAGATCTTTCCTTGAGTAGGAACTTGAAAATATTACAAAAGAGTGTTTTGTTTTGTTACAGAAATGTTATCTCCCACTTTCAAATGAATTTTATTTGGAATGAGTTATGGGTTTAAACATAAAGTATATTGATAATTAAGAATTTCCTGATATTTTTATTCTGATAAAATTTATGGGCTCTTATTTATATTTAGCTTATTTTTGTGTTGTAAAATCAGTAAGTACAGCTTCACTTTTCCTTGAGACCAAATGATGTATTATGAAGAAATACTGAGGGTAAAGAAAAGGAAATGACACCACAGATATTTATTCGGAAGATAGTGATTTTCTGAACTGCAAAATTAACATGTGCTTTAGAACTTGCACATGACCCATATATTTCATTCCTGTAAGTTGAGAAATGTAAATATTTAAAGAGCACAAACAGCTTTTGCCATGAGCCTGTAGAAAATAATGAATTTTTAGCTGTGTGATTTTTTTCCACAGTAGACTAAATTTGAAGAAGTGTGTTAAAGAATGAAAGAGAGAGACATTTTTGGTGCTCTGTAAATGACACAAATCCTTAGAGGATTGCCTGAATTTTGGTTGTAGGGATGTATTACGAAATTTTCTTCCTTGATGAAAGAAATTATTTTAACAGCATAGAATGACAAGCATTTAGAGACATCTCTCTCCATGTGCATATGTTGGCTGTCAGTTATTTGAAAGGTGACACCCATCTATTGCTTCTTAGATTTGATCTTGCAAAGTTTAACAAAGTGCTGTAATTGTTACTTGCTATTTTAGATTTTTATCAAACTAGGGACATATTTATATAATCAACTTTTCAAGAAACTTACACATTGTTTCAGTGATATGCGATTGAAGTAGTTAATATGCATTTTAGTTTGATTAAGGCAAGGCATTGGAGTTGTGAAAGACATTAGCAGTATTAATGAAAGAACATTGTATTTTTACCTTTTGTATTTGACACTTTGTGTCAGACATTGTTTAATTAGCACATAAGTGGCAGTATTTGTACCTGTTTCCTTTGTAATCCATCTGTAAAGGTAAACTATGGAGTATTCTGTATGGTTTGGAAGTAGGTGGTAGTCTAGACTTCTGGGTATTATATATTGAAGAGACATTAGGTGTGTGTAAGTAAGACCATTGTTCGTTTGACCTTGTTGCTACCTGACTGACGGGAAAGGCAGATACATATGAAATAAATATTTTTACCTAAAGATACTTTTGATATTAATGTAATTGCTTGTAACTCCTCTGTCAAGGAGTTGGCTGTGTTTATCCCTGTGCAGTGTAAATATTTCTCCAACTTTTGATTTCCTTTAGAAGACATGATGGCATTTGAGGGGAAAGTATGATTGCGGAAGCAGTTAAAGGTTGTGAAAACTGATTGTATGATGGGAATTATTTAAAACCATAGTGGAAGATAATAACCTTTAATAGTTTGTGTGAAACTCTGAAATGTGCATGGTCACTATCATGTAACCTTGTATTGTGTCTCTGGCTTAAGTATAGGACATTCAGTGTATGAGGGTATCTCTGTTTTTTTTAACATGGTAATACCATTTTGGGTGGCCAAGGGGACTTTGGTTTAATTTGATATCAGTGTCATGTGTGATTGAAATATACTTTCTTTTGTTCTAGCTGTGCCTGTTTGCCCAACAGCGCTACAATCATGTCAACTACCTCTGGGACACCAAGGTTTCATTTTCACACCTGTTCATCAAGGAGTGGGATACCTCAAGGGAAATTCAAGCCTACCCTCCATCTAATGGCCCTTTAGCAGTGTACAAAAAGTCCATTTTTTATGAATATTTGGAATATGCAGTGATTGCGGTGAGCATTTTTATATAGTTTATACTTGTGGTTTTAAGACTTCACTTTAACCTCTAGAAATAAATTTGTCCTAAGAAAACTTTTGTCTGTTTTTAGCCAAATTTTCCTTTTGTTATTTTGTTAATCTGTTTGCTGATTTAGCGTACTTTCATTTTAGTCTCATTTACATCAGGTAGAGTTTGTGCATACAGCCTTTAGATTTACTAGCACCCATCCTCTGCTTATGACCAGTGTGCAAAAGTGGATGTAGACTTCCAAATTTAAAAAATTTTCACAATTTTTCACTTTTCAAACTCAGTTGATCTGTTAAGCGAGACTAATGTTTCCACTCGCAAGCAAACTTGACACAAAATGACTCCCTTGCTCGTGAATAGAAATAAATCCTATGTCTGTCTTTCTCCTCTGAAATATCTCTAGCCATTATCACTTTATGTAAAGCTTTTGTCTATCTCTTTTGCAGTCTCTTTCCTCTCCATTCACCTCATATTTACAGTCAAGTATCTTCTTTACTGAATGACTTGCATGACTTAAGGGCATCCGTCCCTGTGCCTTTCTAACAGTATCCTCGTATATCACTTCTTTGTCATATGTTTACTTTTTGTTCCCTTAATTTCAATACACAATTAAGACATCCTTTGTTATAGCCTTACTGTTTGTTTCCATATGTTTACTTTTTGTTCCCTTAATTTCAATACACAATTAAGACATCCTCTGTTATAGCCTTACTGTTTGTTTTCATTCGGACTGATTTTGCACTGTGATTTTATTAAGCTGAAAATTCATATTTTACTTTAATGCTTTGGATTTGGGATGAAAATGTAAATTCAGGAACTACCAGGCTGTGTACACCTGAACCACTTCACACAAAAATATGAATATAGTTACTGGAGATGGATAAGTAGATTAAGTATCTCACAGAGATACAAGGACATTGCTTTTTTGTGCATTACTTTCAATAGCTTCATACTGTACACTTTAGTAAAGCCATTTCCTTTTCTCTCTAAATCTGTCCTGAACAGTACTTCTGAATACCTAACCTCATTAATGATTACTAGTGCTTTACCACTGAAACTGAGATTGCATTGAAATAGCTTAATTGTGTAAGTTTGGAAGTTCTTGTGTCATTTTAGCATGCTTAATTGTGTAAGTTTGGAAGTTCTTGTGTCATTTTAGCACTGGTATTGGACTGAAGACTGTATTAACGAACTTTATTCACTTGATCCACCCAATGTAATTGAAAATGGAAATAACAGTAGTAAATGGATAGATGGATTGCCCTGTTCTTTCAAAAACATGAACCTGCCTTTGATTTGAACATATTTCTCCCTGCTTCCTCAGAGCAACCTACTATTTTATACACTTTTCTGATTCAGCCAAAAGAAAAACATCATTTGGCTGTAGTTAATCTGTTAGCATTTATTCCCCTATCACTGCAATGTACATCCTCTGCACCACACAGGGCTCACTAATCATTTTATCACCATCAGTCAAAGACCCACCTTATCTTTTGCCCACTTTGTTTAAACAACTTATTCTTGCAAAAATTTTTTTTTTTATCATACCCTACCCTTTTTATGTTTATACAGCACAGCAATAACTGCTTTCATCCAGTCATTATACTTTCACCTGCTTGTGTATTCTATCATCCATACAGTTCAAATTTGTTCAACTGCAGCTAGACCCTCCCTTTTCATTTCATTCTCTTTTGTATCTTCTTCCTCACCAGTTTCATTTTTCCAGGTGCATTGCTGTTCTTTTGATCCCTTTTGTGATATATCATGATTCCTGCAATTATGTCTCTCCATTTTTCTGATTCTAAAGTACAGTCATCACATCTCTCATACCATCCTTAGTCAGTTCATTAAGCACTCTCCATTTCTTCTGAAATGCAGCCTTTGTCTCAGTCTCCCAGATTTGTTTTGCATATCCATGCTTTTCATGCAGATTTTCTTCTTCACCTCTTTACTTTCATCCAAATAGCCTTGTCTATTTACAGCGATTTTCATTCACCCTTTTTCTGAGATCTTCATTTACTTTCCTTTTATTCATATGCTCCAACTGTACACTTTTTATTTTGTACTCCTTTTATGTTCCATTCATCATTTTTCAAAGAAACAGCTTCTCTCATACTCTTTCAGCAACCAGTTTCCTTAAATATTCATTCCCCCATGCTCTCCATGTCTTTCCAAAAATTATTCTTACAGAGTTATATACCTCTGTGGAAGCCTCTGTTAATTGGTTGTTTTCAAAGTAAAATAAGAATTACTTAATTTTTTCAGTATGTGAGAATCCCTGAAGAAGCAATAGGAACTTATGATTACCATTATAAGAATGGGAGCATTGTACCTCCAGTCCTCTGTGCCACACATTACATAAGTGGTCACGCCTTCACCACCAACAACTCATATATTATTGATGATAATATCACTAGAAGTAAGTCTACAATGCATTGATTTTCAAGGTTCCTTATCTTGTTTAATGCTTTGATCTTATATTGTTTAGGTAAGTTCTGTTACAATAAAAACAGCTTAGTTAAATTATTGTTGTTAAGTTTTCTCTATGATATCTTGTGTTTTGTATAAGATAGGTTATCTTTTGGAATTATTAACATGAACATGATAATGACTGGAAATTTGGTTTTCATCTTCACAGCATGTCTCAGCATCCCACCATCTGATGTCAGTGTTACAGGATGGTCAGCAAAAACTTACTTGGAGCAGCATAACTTTACTTTTGACTTTGACCTTCTCCTCAAAGTTGACTTTACTTTTGTATTACGAACCATCAAGCTCAGGGTCAACTTGCCCTTTGATACACCGGAATGCTACCACTTAACAGGCAGTGTAAGTAGAAGCGATAAGGGGTGTGATTAGAATGAACTTGCTTATGATTATCTGGCTCCGTCTTATTGATGTAATTTTGGTATATGGCAGTGTAGGTTTTGAAGGGTTTCTCTGTTCACTGTGATCATTTGGTAATTCTTCAGATTCATTCATTTAGGTAATGTTCTTGTGCTTGTACTTATGGACTCTTCCCTTTCTCCTTACTTTCATTGTGAATGATTATAGAGTCTAGCTGCTGAAAAAACTAGGGCATCAGAAAATCAGCTGCTGGCTCTCAGCTGTTTGTTCACACATACCTTCTAGATGCAGTTCATAATTAGTTTATTAGCTTGAAATTCAGATACATAAAAGGATAGGTAGAACTGTATTAAATTTCTTTTCACCACATCATTGCATGTAGAGATTGTATGAAGCTTTCTCCATAAAATTTCATGAGGTGAAAATATATATTTACCAATGAGCTAAAAGTTGCTGGATATGGAGATGTTCAAGCTATGGTGAAGAATTAATGTAGTTTGTTTGGTGTGATAGGGATTAAGACAATTAGAAAAATATATTGTGAGAAGTTGTTTGAAAAGCATATGAATGGAAGTGTGAGGAGATGGTGTGGACATTTAGCAGGTGAGAGGGGGAGGGGGTGTTTAAGATGTATCATTTTGTTTCTGGGTTTATGAGAATAAAAGTTCTACAAGAAAGGGATTGTCTGACTCTGACAAGGTATATCAGAAGAGGATGCAAGACAACTAATTCATGACCATGTGATTTGGAACCATGTGTGCAAGGATGGGAGGATGAATAGAGATGCAGTTGTCTCAGAGTGAATCATAATGGTGTTGTGCGAATGATTATGAACTGATTTAGTTGTGTGGAAGACTTGCTCTCACTATTGTACTGTGCTCTATTTTTGGATAGTTTATAAGTTAAGGATGTACTTGAATGAGCGATAACAGTGCATGCAGGTCATCATCCCAATGAAGCTGAAAACAAAGGTAAGGTTAGAAGGAAGAGTATTATTATTAACAGGTAGTAGAATTGATAGTTACTTTTACTCATTCCAGAATGTGGAAGTTTCAGTTACTGCTAGTTGGTAGGCAGATGTTTTGATGTTTCACCTAACCATGGTTATGCATTTCACAAGCATTTGTCTTAGGAGCTGCATTAGCAAGCATTGTAGAATTAAACACTTCAGAGTTCCTTTACTTTTATGTGCTTATTCATGTTTTTCATGAATTGTGTAACTTATCTGAATTGTGATGCTTCTGTATGAAATTGAAGGTAGAAGCAGTCACCTTGGAGTGTTAGTTTAGTTCTGAATATGAGTGATATTATGCACCAAAGAGCATATAAGCATGAACTTCTTACTTCCTTTCAGGTTATTTTTGATAATGGTAACCACGATGGGCAGATTTTGGTAGATTTGGATGTAGGTGCTCGTGTATTAGAGTGTGTTGGATCCATACAATTGGCCTCAGAAACAAGAACGCTCAAAGTAAGTTCATTAAATTTTTTTGATGTGTGTGTGTGAAAGACTGCATGTATGCAGACCTCACAGATAATGGTTTATTACTCTCTTTGACTGATCAACAATTTTACACCTTTCTCTGTGGAAATTTATACCTATGATGTAAATGGATGGCTGTATCTCTTTGTAGTTATATTCTCTTCCCCAGTACACATGACATTGACTAAGCATGTATATATTTTAGTGACTTGACAGACTATGAAACAGCAGTCCCTCCAACCCTGTGTGAAGTTCTACTCCACCAGACATACACCCATTTTTAACTACATTCCCTAAGCATATACGAGTGCCATTTTCACCATTGGGTTCTGGAAACCACTCATCTTACAAATCTACAAACACAGTTGTAGCTTATTGAAGTACTTGTCAATCACAGGATGCAACTTCCATTGTGAAGATGGTGAACATCAATTCCTTACTTGGCATGCACTCACCTTCCACAGACAAACACACATTACCACCATACTTTTTGACTGGTTCTGTTCAGAGGATGTGGCCAGCTTCCTGTGCTCAATGGGAGTTCCATATTGTGCAGATGAATATTAGTGCATTTGTGCATATGGACGTTTATCTGACTTGATTATACATGTATGGGGCATTGAATCAAGGAATAAGATGAACAAGGTATACTGATTAATCCAACATGAAGTTAGGAACCCCATGTTTATGTATGATATGTGTTTAACCTTGTGCTGTTGTATGCTTGAGTTTTGGTATATACTTATGTTTTGGTGAATTATTACTTTTAGGAGAAGACTAGTTGGCCAGTTAATACATTAAGGGCATGGAGTGAAAGAGCTTTCCTCTTGCTTATCTTGATTGTAATTTCATTTGCAACCATGAACAGTGTATGGAAGTTGACTTTCTCTCACTGATGGTTATAGAGTCTGGAATATATGATTGTGAGATCTGTAGAGATACTGAGTTTTCTAAAGTAATAGGGAGAAGAAAGTAATCATGTCATAGTGATAAAAAAATTTCCGAAAAGGGTAAGGAAAGGCCTGAAAGTAAATATTGCAGGTTGTAGACAGGAAAGGAATGTTGATATGTAGTAAGTGCTTGTTGAAAGGGTGTAAACCATGCACTAGTCAGTGGAAATGTGTATTATGTTGTTCTGCACAGTTAGGATGATATGAAATGATAAAAGTTAAAAGTGAATATTCTGAGAATGGGCAGAATTTTGTTGATAAGGTGAAAGTTATAAAATATACAAGGATACTCAATTAGCAGATTGATTAAAGAAAGAAATGGTGAGGTTTGGAAATGTTAAATTTCTTCTGAGCAGTCAAAAGAAAGAAGTGTTGAGGTTTTGA
This sequence comes from Panulirus versicolor, assembly GCA_032361705.1. Lineage (NCBI taxonomy): Eukaryota > Metazoa > Arthropoda > Malacostraca > Decapoda > Palinuridae > Panulirus > Panulirus versicolor. Next base: position 702 of record JAUUDZ010014559.1, on the reverse strand, counting down.
AAAATTAAATTTCTTCTGAGCAATTAATTGTCACAGAAAAAGATTGAATGGTCATTTAAACATTTGGTTCAGAACTGTATCATTGTTAACAAAGATGCAGTGTGGCATATTGGTGTAATCAGAATCTTAAACTTCCTGTGAACCATCGCAAAGGGGATACAACTTTTATTGAATATCATGTAGTTCATCTGTTTTATGTTATGCTGGTAACCAGGGATGTTTGCAGAAGATTCTGCAGTCATTGTTATGTTCTGATTGTTGAAATGGCATTTTTCATGATGGAAGCATGGTAAAACAGGGGAGATCCTACAACCAGCATTTAGAACCTGCTAAAGCATTAGAAATTGTCAAAGTAATCTTTCTTTTTATATATTTGGTAGATTTATCTTTTGGAAAAGTTGTCTCTGAATAATTGTACTGATTACAGTCCTTTTTGTATTCTGTGCTTCAGGGAATATTTGTGAGTACAACCATATCCAAAAAGTAGATTTGCTTGTATTTATTGGATATTGGATTTGAAGATACTTTTTTCCATTATCATTGGTCATGTTGGTAATCATAGCTGTCAGGTCAACCAAAAAGCAAAAATGGTATCTGTAATTGTCAGATGTTTTAAACCATGATTTACCAAACATATGAACCAGTCGGCACCATCACGGACTTATTGAGCCTTCATCGAACCCCAATCACATACTTTGTAAA
>JAUUDZ010014548.1:0-11472 GCA_032361705.1 Panulirus versicolor | reverse complement strand
AGATCTGGTCGTCGGGTGTGAGCAGCGCACACAGATCTGGTCGTCAGGTGTGAGCAGCGCACACAGATCTGGTCGTCGGGTGTGAGCAGCGCACACACAGATCTGGTCGTCAGGTGTGAGCAGCGCACACAGATCTGGTCGTCGGGTGTGAGCAGCGCACACAGATCTGGTCGTCAGGTGTGAGCAGCGCACACAGATCTGGTCGTCGGGTGTGAGCAGCGCACACACAGATCTGGTCGTCAGGTGTGAGCAGCGCACACAGATCTGGTCGTCGGGTGTGAGCAGCGCACACAGATCTGGTCGTCAGGTGTGAGCAGCGCACACAGATCTGGTCGTCAGGTGTGAGCAGCGCACACAGATCTGGTCGCCAGGTTAAGGAAGAGACGCAGGGGTGGTGGTGTGAGGAGCATGGATGGCGTCCTTGTGAACGAAGTATCCATTACTGATTTCATTTTCCTGTATTCCCAGACTCGTGAGCTGTTGGGCTCTATACATTTCCCGGCGAAACCTCTCAATTTTTTCCCCTGGTGCCTTGTAGTTCCTAACTAATGAAGGTTAGAGTTGGTTAGATCAGGTTAGGTTAGGTTAGGTTAGGTTAGGAAGCGTCCGTTTCGAATATCGACTCTGTTATAAAATCTTTGCCGAACTTAATATGTCTGTCATCCTCTCGCTTAACGGTACTGGTATCAAGGGTTTTTCTACGACTCTACAACCCTTAAGGAGGATTGTATGACCTTAGATATGATGCCTTAGTGTTGGGTCAAGTCAGAGGGACGGGGTGGCCATCCCTAACCCCTGGGCGCTGCTTGGTTCAGATAGGCGCGCGTCCGCCTCACCCAAGATGGCCAACGCGATGGTTTCTGTTTTAGATATACTTCACTGTCACTTGCCATGCTCTCATGGGATCATAATCATATCCTTTAAAAGAAAAAGGGGGGCGGGGGGGATAATTATATCTGAATTTTATTCTTATTAGTTGCTGTTCTCTGCCGTTGGGTTCGGGTCGCTTTGATGAGAATTGCAGGAGGGTTGGGCCCGGTCGTGACGTCACGCCTCCATGATGGCGCCGTCACCTTCCAAACGAATCTTTTCCCATTTGCGTTCATGAACAATGAACTTGACTGTGAATTATCCATCATTATTGTAATGTTTTTTTTTTTTTAATAATACCTGGAGGGAAGGGGGGAATCTTGGAGAATGACTGAAAATATCAAGGTGAAAGAAAATCGCGGGAGAAACAGTCTCAGAAGATGGTTAGGTTTCCGCGCGGAATGAGCGATTTTTCCCTCCTTTTACGTGTGTATTTTTCCACACACGGGATGGATGCTGCTGGCTTGACCGTTCATCAGTCGGTGGCCATTAGAGTCAACAACTGTGATGTTTGGCTAGTGGTTTGCTCAGCTGGTGGCCTTCGGGTGCTGTGAAGGCCAGCAGACATGTATGCACGGGTTGGGCATGTAGGACGCTGCTTAATATGATTTTCCCTATGGTTGAAAACCGTAGTTTTATATGTATATTATTTGTGTACTCACGGTAATTTATAAAACACAGACAAGCGTTTGTATTACTCAAGGTAAAGATGGAAACAACCGAAAGATTATTTCATATGAAGTCGCCTGAAATGGACCAAATGTAAAATACATTGTTATATTTATATTTATCGAAACTGTTGTAAGCTTCTTTCATTCCAGTAATATGACAGTCGAACGCATTATTTTCTTTCATTTATTTATTCGTTCCAAACAATTCTTGTGGAATTGGAGAGGAGCAAGTCATGGTAAAATGTTGCTCAACAGCCCGAGCTGTCAAGATGTGACAACAATAGTGTGTGTGGCAACTGTAGGGTGTAAGGAAGGCATGGTCCTGGTGTTGCCGGACAAGGTAGGCCATGCTGAGTATAGGCGGGTGGCTTTCTTGTCATATTTTTTTAATATAATGTTTTATAAAACCTTCGCCACCATCCGAAGGGCATTCGTACTAAAAAATATAACAGCAACTTGGATATACACACAAGCCAACAGTGGCAAACTGACTTTCTGTATTGTAGTAGTCTTTTATCTCTGGCTGTATTTTGAAGGTGGCTACAGCAGTATAAGAAAGTACTCCAACCCCAGGAATGGTGGTGAGATGTAAATAGGAGAGATAACACACGCGCTATGTACGTAGAACATATTTCTGGTTCTGTTGATGCAGTACCTAAGGAATATGTTTACTTATGCATATGAATTGTGTTGACAAGATGCGTATACGTAAACAAAACTGTTCAGTAATCGTAACTGCATTATCTTAAACGTTAGTAAAGACACAGAAAAGCTATCCTGCTACGCTGTTGGGGTTTGCATAGCGAGGAGTTCACGTAACGGAGGAGCGCTTCCTCCAGCGATGTGTGTGGACAAGGAGGAGTAAGCACGGCGGTATACAACCCTCTCAGGTATGATGGCCTGCCCTTTGGCTTGATCCCTGAGGGATCAGGGCCAAAGGCCATGACATCATTCCCAAGGGCCGTACTCTCTTACGCCCTAGGGCCTTCTTCCTCTGGGGCTGTAGAGGTGAGGGGGGTTCGAGTCGAGTTGGTGGTGGTGAGACGTGTGCGGTTGAGGGTGGGGCTGTTGCCAGATACCCGCAGAGAAGCAAGTAGGGCGGGCTGTTACGCCGCCCAGGTTCTGCACCACACGGATGCCGCTCGGGACGCGAGCGGGTGAGGCAGACATGGCACATTGGTGGTGTGGCTAGGTGCGCTGAAAGACCTCCTGCATTTGCTTTTATAAGTACATGTTTTCCAAGGCACAGTCATCCGCGAATGTACTTGCTTTCTAACATGTGTTTTTTATTGCACGTTCACATGACCCTTCTGCCGAACGTGATTTTATCGCACGTACACATGAAGCCTTTGCATACATACATCTTCATACACATGTATACTTACATGTAGTCATGTACACATGGTGATTGAGGCGTCCCAGTCACATGTAAGTAAGTGTCGGGTTCGACACACCTCGTTTTCTTCCGTCATTCTTGCATCCTCAGGCCAGGGTTTGGTTTCAGAGTTCAAATTACAGTTTTGTTATTAGTGTCCAGTTTTTCCTCGTATTACTAAGTGAACAATGTGTATGGTCGGTTATACTGGATATAAACGTGATGGTAATACTTAGAAAGGTTGAATATATATATATATATATATATATAAATCGTGGTATTAAAACAGGTTATGTTGCAATAATAATAGTGTTTCGTTCCAATTTGGTTAGAATGTTGAGAGCATTAATTAATTGATTATACATGCATGTAAAGTTGCAATATGTCTTCTGATGGACAGAATATCAAAGTGATTTTCATGTTTAGTTCTGCTTGGGTAGGACGAAATCATAGGCTTCGTAATGGTATCGGTTTAGGTTTAATTAATTTGTTCGTGATGTATTAATCAGTTGTTTATGTATCGGAATAAGTCTAGTGATGATACTACAGGTTCATGTGGCGGTAGTAATGCTTTTAAACTCATTGTTCCTGCAGTAATTTTTTGAAATATACTCTGGCGTGGATATGACTATCAAAACGTCCGGTTATTTTCACTGTGAATGTGTTTTTTAAGGTGTTGACATTTAGATAACCTTTGTACGGATGATTGCAGTGGCTTAGGCTGCTGATTGGCTTCGTCGTTATTCGGGTGGTGAAATGAGTTTGTTGAGGTCTGTAGTTACGGACATGTAAGAGGCGAGTGGAGGCGGGAATCCTGGGTGGTGGACGTTGGCTTCCCCGGCGTCAGGATGTGTGGTAAGTTGGCGCGCACTGGCCCGTTGCAGGGACTAACCCTCCCTAGGCCGCGCGTTGCTGTCTTGGTTCTTGCGGTCCCCATCCGTAAGGCCGATATCCCCATGTTTCAGAGTCTTGCTGGATGTATGGCCCACACCGGCCACTTTGGATTTTTCCCTCTTGTCAGTGTATGTGTGTATACCTGTGTCTCCTGCTAATGTATTCGTGTATACGTGTGTGTCTCCTACCAATGTATGTGTGTATACATGTGTCTCCTGCTAATGTATTTGTGTATACGTGTATGTCTCCTGCCAGTGTATATGTGTATACGTGTCTCCTGCCAGTGTATATGTGTATACGTGTCTCCTGCCAGTGTATGTGTGTATACGTATGTGTCTTCAACCAGTGTATGTGTGTATATATGTATGTCTCCCGCTAGTGTATGTGTGAGTGTACGTGTATGTCTCCTGTCAGTGTATATGTGTATACTTGTATGTCTCCTGCCAGTGTATGTGTGCATACGTGTATGTCTCCTGCCAGTGTATGTGTGTATACTTGATGTCGCACATATGTGTGTTGTATGTTACCTTTGCCTTACCGACATTCTAAACACCATTACCTAAAGGGGTAATGAATTATATGTATAAACTTAGGTGTATATAAACTTAGGTTCTTAGCTAGAATTCGTTATTTACTTTGTAAGTGTCAGTCGTGATGCATTTTGAGGTTATGAATTGTGGCACTTATCGGTCAAGATGTTGGCTGACACAGGCCAGCGTCTCAGGGGAAGGGGTGGGTGTTAAGGTCAACCCCTCTCAAGGTCAAGAACCTTCGGGGGACAACGTCACCGACAGGAAGTCGTATGGAGGCGCGTATGGCTTGCTCTTCTGGTCATCACTCTCCAACACTGTATACCACTGTCCTCCTCAGTGGTTGCAAGGGGAGGGGCTCCTCTTCCACCACCTGTGTTGTGTACGTGTGTGTACCTGTATGCCGTTAACCTCCACCACTGTACAGTATCTCTGGTTTCCTCAGTGGGTGCCGGGGGGGAACTGTTCACCACCTGTGTAGGTGGTGTGTAGGTGTGCGTGGGTTCAGCTCTTGGTCATTACCCCTTACTTCCACCACCACTGCACACCATCCTTTGGCCATCTTGCTCACAGGCCACTGGAACAGCGGTGTTTATGTAGTGTGTGTGTGCGCGTGCGCGCGTTATTTATTATGGTATTTGTTATATTCTTTTTCCTAGTGTTATGACCAGTCTTCTGAAACATTTCAGTTTGATCATACTTATGAATTTCCTATCCCGTAATCATTCATCTCTGAAATGGTCCCCTGGTTATCTGCCATCCTTTCAAAATGTACCCTCATTGGTCAGTCACCTTTCAAAGTCTCCCCCATTGGTCAGTTATCTCCCTTCAAATGTTCTCCTTGCTCACAAGCGTGACCTGATTGGCTAGTCATAAAGCTTGAAGTCCGCCCTCATTGGTCGCCAACAGTGTACGTCACATCATCATCGACCATCGTATTGGGCCACTCTGAGCCCAACCTCTACGACACTGCGTACGCCCCGGGCTACTACAACGCTTCACTCCTCTCCAACGCCAGCACCTCCAGCAGCGCCTACTACGAGAGCGCCAAGATCAGGAGCATATTCTACGACGGCGAGGAGAACGAGTCGCAGGAAATTAGCGTTTATGTAGAAGGTTTGTATGGGCGAGAGGTGCCCCCCGCTGCTCCAGGATTAGGTGTTGGGGTCAAATAGGGCCATATTAAGAAAAAAGAATTAAGACATTTAATTTCTAATAGTCACGACTAAATTTCTAGACGATGTGCTCCCTATCTTATGCTACAAGCTTCAGTGTACCCCCTTCTCCCTTACTTCTAACTTAAGACTTAATTAGTCCCTTCTTACGTTACGGAGTCGATCGACAGTGTGAACACTTTGACGAATATCCCCTACGCTTGCTGTTTCCCCTCCCGTGTGCAGACAAGGTTGTCACGGCTGGCCACCTGACCGTAACATTTCAGTGTTTTTGCAAAGCACCGATGGCTGTTGAGGTTCAGCAACACTGGAAGTTGCTGCTGTTCCTCCTCTTGCTTCCTGGCGTAGTAGCCCAGAATGCGGGCGGGGCCTCCGCCAAGGTTCTCGCCCTCATGGTAAACTGTTGATGACGTTATCTGACGTACTGTGACGTTTTATGACGCTACTTGTGACGTCATCACGCTTTTTGCACTACTTGATAGACTGGTAAAGAGTAGTGTCGACTTGGTGATGACTGTAGGAGGCGGTCTTCATGCTGTGTGTGACATGACCCTACGCATGACCTATGCGTACCTACCTGTTCCGGGACCTGGCTCTTAGGTGAGTCGGTCCGCCACTCTCCTCTCCTGCAGGAAGGTAAGTTACGTCCTGAGGATGTTTTTATTATGTCCACATAACCCAGAGTTACCTGCGCGGGGTGTCTTATAGTAAGTGGTGTCCGCTTTGTTCTGCATGCCTGTTTCGGAGTATTGCCATCGCATGCTTTCGTGTAATTTTGATATAACCCGTGTATATTACTGACATTACTACTGTCTTATTGTATATTTAGAATAAGTATTTCATTAACACTTAACAAAGCAGAAATAACATTCTCCCTGGGAAGGATTATCGACATAAGATGTTCTGGTAATATGACGAGTCACATTGCCACACATTTATTCTATGTACGTGTGATTGCGCTTTCCAAATGACCAGGGCAATGTGATTGGTTGATTATATATATATATATATATATATATATAAAGTAGAAACTTCGTAACTGATATGGAATCCTGAGCCCAATATATATCCGGGTAAGCGATTGCTATTTGAAATATCTGTTGTGATATCTTTATTGATCGTCTTCAGATTAATACAGCAGTGATGCAGATCTGTCTCAACAAACATCTTTGATAAAGCAGTGGTGTAAATAGTAGGGAAACACGCCAGTGATGTAAGAGGCCAATACGAAATTGCATTGATGGAAAGTTGTCAGTACGAACGCCTTTGAATACAGCATTGATTTATATAGTATGAAAATACAGTTTTGATGCAGAGTCTAGGACTGTAATATTAACTAGGAATGTGAATCTTTTGAGAAAACTAACGGTCGTGGTTTACACTTCTGGTTAGGCTTTTGGCAATATTGGTTTCGTGAATTACGGACTTGAAATATTTTGTTAAGTGAAGATATCCATATTATGTCAGAATACTAATAGTATACGATACTTGTCAGAATCACTCTTAGGAATAGTTATTGTTGACAGGTCAAAATTTAGCTGTAAAGAATAGTAAATACGTCGTCATACTTGCGTTTTTGTTTTGTTTTGTTTTTGTTTTTTTGCGCGTCTACTCTCCCGTTCTCTGTGGCTAACGTCCGTGGTCAGGTCAAGATCCATAGTCTATAATGATAATAGTTATTTAAATTAGAATATCGAACCAACTTTGAATAATCAGATGTAACAGTAAAAGTGGTTAGTACAAGATTTTTAGTCAGACGAATTTTTTTATCAATTGATATATATTTTTAATCTACATTTGATATTTTTGTTTACACTCCTGGGATCGCCTGGGTTGGACAGGGAGCACGTCCGTCCAATTACATCATGGAGATTATTTATTCATTTTCCTCCGCCGTGGACGCCCCTGTACGAGGAATTTCAGAAAAGAGAGTAAGTCCTCTACGCTGTCCTTCAGACATGATGAAATGCAGGATAGTGGCTGCTTGTAGGTCAGCTTGAGCCATCTTTGTGTACAGTTGAACGAGGTCAGCCGCCGGAGCCATCTTTGTTGACAGTTCAAGGTGGGCAGTTGTCGCCATCTTTGTTTACAATTGAACGAGAAATGACGGGCACGTTGGTACTATTATGGTTGCCCAGGGAAATGACAGTTCTAAAGGAAAACTGATGGGAGGAAGTTACTCAGAAAGTGCAAGTGGGACTCCCTGAATATTTGTAAGTGTGACGACGCCTTAACACTCGCTATCTAGTTCGGGCGTAACGTAACTATGGTTGAAGTATAATTTTTTTTTTTTCAATATATCGTAGTTTCCGGTATGTCAGGAGGGTAGGAATAGTGGAGGAAGAGATGGTATCCCTGAAAAAAGCCAGTCATTTTTCCCCCGTTGAAGATGGTACGGTGCCACACGGCGGGTGTGTGAAGGGCAGGAGGCCCCTGTTGCAGACTCGGCTGGTTGCCATGCAGGTTCCTGGATCAGGTACTCATGACTGCCCACAGAGGAATGCTTAACGGCGACTTGGAGAAACATTTTTTTTTTTCAGTCCCAGGCGTTGAACTTGTAGGTGTGTATCGAAAGGTACCGTTAACTTCCCTCACCCCAGAACCCACCTGAAAGATTTGGATTACGGTTGTATATATCTCCTTAATTACGTAAATACCGTCACAGTTGTCTTTAAAACCCGACGATTTAAAGGGGGAAAAAAAATCCACCACTTTGTGCATCACTTGCGATTAGATAAACCAAAGGTGGAAGTTAAACCAGTTAAACAACCAGGTGTTGGTGACTAATACTTGCCCCGCGCATCTTAGTGGATGGTTCGTGATTAGGTCAAATGTTAGGTTATACAAGCTGTGGGAAAATGATGGTGACCTGTTTGTATAAATTGGCCAATACACCATGTTACTTCATTAAATTTGCTCGCATAGATTGTTGATAAGAAGTGATTTGTAAAAGTATAACTAACTATATTTTATTAGATATTCTTCTATGTAAATGATAGGCAACGAAATAGCCCTATTCACAACCTGTGTATAGGTACTTGTGAAACTAGGTGCAGGGGAATCAACCAGGCATGCTCAAACTTGGCACCAGATATTATGAACAGTTATTCCTCTGCCATTCATATTTACTTTAGACCTGTGATGGATTTTATCTCCTTTCCCAGCTTGTGAATATGTACCAAATGATAGTTATAGGAAAGCATTGAAGACAGAAAATTTAAGGTTAGGATGGGTTATCAATCAGAAATAGTTTGTACCGACTGTTAGGTATACAGATAAGTTTTGCTCAGCTGTTGTACTTTAATCTCGTGTAAAAATTCCACTGTATATAAAGTCCTGAAAGTATGCGTGCTATGGAGAAATTTGAAAGGGAAGATGTGTTACACTAGTCTTTTGTTAAGAAGACAGTGACTTAACCTGTGAGCACAACTGCATGCATGCCTTATGGGTATGACCAGACCCCTAAGGGTTAGATCAGACATTAGTCCATCCTGCCAAAGGATCATACTGTTATTCTCAAGGGGTTAAGAAAATTCAAGAAAATGGAGGAGGAATCTTTTCGAAGAGTAGACTATAATAGGCACAGATTTTATTTCACTCACTAACTTTACATAGGTAGAAATTTATGAGGGAAAGGTAAAGGCCTGAGAGCACACCTGCATGAAATAAACATATTAATCTAATTTACCCATGGCACACTAGTTATAGGTAATAGTCCATCCATATCATATATTTATGCTTGGTTTTAATTGGCTCATTTAGGCGGGGACTCAGAAGAGGAGGATACTGCCACAGGTCACTATGAAGCCATTTATGAGGTCATCCACCCAGCTGAGGATGAATGTTTTCACCGCACTGATGATAATGACTTCGACGACTCATTTGACTCTGATGATTCAGATGATGCTAACTGTCGACTAAGGCCACAGGTAAGAAAATAGATCAAAGAGTAGATAAAAGTAGAATGCTCATGTTTGATTGTGTGTATGTATATGTATGTAGTGTTCTTATCTGTATTTATTTATTTAGGAGGGAGCTGTATACCCATGGGTATTTCAGTTGTTGAATGATTGTAGGTGTGTGTTCCTGTGCAAGACTACTTTTCTTACTATACAGAAGGGAGTTTGGAATTTATGGGTCTCCCATTTTTCAATTTTTTGTCAGTTATTTTGTGCTTGCATGCACATACGTATTCATTTGAGTGTATATTTGTATACATGTTAACATTTTCTTTCTGTAATTTAGTAAGTATGGGGAGGGAATTGTATACTTGATGCCCTTAAACATTATATAGTGTCACAAGATTTTAAGCATTTTTACACCGCAGTCACTGTTTATTCGGAAAACCTGGTATGTTCCAATCATTCATAACTTGGTTATGAATAGAATGTTTCAAATGTTTCTTGAATTATTTCTTCCTCAAGGTTTGCTCCTTGAGTGGTCGTAGTAATTTTTACTTTGAGATGTGGATCAACAGCCACTTTGTCAGATGGATTTAAACTCGTGAAGGTTGTAACCATGCATTCCGTCTTCCTTCTTTCATGTAGTGTAAACAGCTCAGTCTCTGCTTTTCTTTCTCTGGAATATTTGAAAATTGTTTTGACTCTATACTACATGTTTCATGGTGCATACTTTAGTCTGATTCAAGTATATGCTATAAATATTATTCTGAGTTTTTAATGAACACCATGATACTGGCAATATCTTGCCCCAGTCAGAGCCATTTTGGGTGAAAGAAAAAGAAAGTGGACAATAATCGGGGCTTGGCAGGTGTTTGTAGACCAGTTTTTTAAAGGAGGAAATGTTTTATGAAGGGGGAAAGACAGAAGAAAGAAGAACATGCACAGCTTAGTTCAAGTAGAAAAAACCAGGCATCATTACAGCTCTCTCCCTCCCCCCAACCCCCCACTAGTTTCTTGGTGAGCAAATCTTATTAGGTAAAGATGAATAGGCCTTGGAGGGAAAAAAACCTTCAACTGGCTTTTTTGTTCTGGTCTCACTTTTTGAAGCTAATACAGTAAGGGACCAGCTCCTTCCTCCCACCCCTCTCAGTCGCTTTCCTTTTAAATATTAAATAGATGTTTTATCTCCTTGATAACTGTAGTTTTGTATTCAGATATTAACATTGATATTTTGCCTCATCAGTAACTTAAGTTTTGTATTCCAGCAATACATTGGGTACTTTGTAGTTTACCTTCATTTAGGATAGAAATCAAAGACTGGAAAGATGATATCAGTGTTCATTTGTATAATAGCCTAAAGATACTTCCATGTTTGAAAGTGTTCAGCCTGACAGTTAAGGGAATCTTGAACTCTGGTAAAACAATGCTACTGATTATCATTTTACTCTTGGAATGAAATGCTTCATCATTTATTGGTTGTCACCTCATTTTTGTGCATAAATATTGGAAACCAATATGATACTGCAAAAATCATGAACTAGTCATTGTGACAGGGTAAATCAACATAATGCTTTCATCTTGGATGATGATGGGTTAGGATGCTTACAGCTTGTTACGAAATGAGGTAGGGTATTCACAACAGAGCTTATCATTCTGTTTAGTGGTGTACAGTGGAGTCTTGTACTGGAACATTGATTTCATCCAAGGGTCATGAAATGTATTGTACCTCCTGAAAACATACCTGCCACTGAGCAGATGTAATGGTATGATTTCCTGTGAGGTTTCACTTGAGCATCATTTTCTCATGGTTTCAGCATTCTGTTGAATCATAAGTTACATTTTTCCAAAATTTGCTTAGTTGCACATACTGCATGGGTAGTAATTGGTAGGCAGCCACCAACCAGGGAGGTGTATATTACCAGTACTACCCGCCCGAGTATCAGGAGGGTTAGTGATGGCTGCATAGATAGCCTGCACTTCAGTGGTTGTTAAGTTGCATTTCTCTAACCCAGGTAGAGCCCCCCCCCCCCCTCTCTCTCTCTCTCTCTCTCTCTC
>JAUUDZ010014537.1:0-11472 GCA_032361705.1 Panulirus versicolor | reverse complement strand
TAGGGAGCTGTGGTTTCGGTGCATTACACAAGACAGTTAAAGAACGGATGCGAGTGGATGCGGCCTTTCTTGGTTCTTTGTCTGCTGGCGCTACCTTGCAAACGCGGGAAACGGCGATCAAGTATGGATGAGGGAAATTAGCAGTATGCCTAATGTCGCCACCCCGATGCTCGTTCACCTCAAGGGGACGCGTAAACAACGATGTTCGGTGTAGTACATTTACAGACAATGCAGCGTGTTTGATGTTAGTTTATCATTAACTATTTTAAGATGCATTTCTGTTGCTCAGAATTCTTTTTATGTAAGTAATTGTGACTTATATGGACGGTTTATTTAAGATTACCGTACGGAAAGCTTACATAAGATGGAAGGCTTGTGGAAGATTATCGTACAGAAATTTTATATAAGAAAGGAATACGTTCAAAACGCTACAGCTTTGCGACAGAAGTAGATATCAGACCAGTGTCGTCGATCGAGGCTCAGTTGCGCGTAGCCCAGTATTTACATCCTGTAAGTTATAGATACTAGTATTAATTCCTCGTATGAGTTTCACAAGAATAAGAACACATCGATACAAGAGGAACTCCATAGTAACCGCATTTGGTCTCCAGTAGACGATTTCTACCATATAAAACATGTGAGATCATAAGTAAATTGCATATATTAGGTGAATAACAAACATTATCGAAAAGGTGGGAATTCAAGGAATGTACTGTAAATCCCTTTCGACTTTACATATGTGTATCATCGCTGGGTCTTACCGATGCTACAGTCCTGGAATGTTGGATGAAGAAATCACGGTCATCGATACGAAGAACCTGTCCCTGGCTGATCAAATACTAGGAAATACCTCTTGTAACCTCACCAGGGTTACATAGTCTCACCAGCATAAGAAGTGCAGTACTGATATAGAAGAATCTGCCCCTGGCTGATCAAACACCAGAAGCTTTCGCTTGGGCTGCACCGTCTCACTAGTGAAAGAAGTAATGTCAAAGCTTGCGGTTTTCTACCATAAAAAAAAACACTTTCGGAAATAACTGCAACAGTCCCGCCTTCTCGTCTCGAGTCAATCAGCAATCATGTAACCGCTTCTCTTGTCTCTCCAGCCAATCTACAGGCTTGCGCAACTCGCAAGAACCCTTCGTGACCTGACTTGCCCGCTCCTCTTATATTTGTGCATCACCTAATGCAAGTCAGTCAAGCAAGTCCATGGCTTAGACTCAGACGTCATACAGTGTCTTGACCTCTTCTGCCATCATATATATTGCTTCCAATATGAGAGCTGTGGTGTAACGCCATTTCTGCACCATTATTGTGGGACCTCTGTCTTGTATCTGCTGCTCTTGTACCACTTGTAATCTCTTTCCCCTGAGCCATTCAACTCTGTGTTATTCAGTAAATCTTTGTTGTGTTGCCGGTGTTTCTCAACACTCAGCCTACCACCATTACAAAGGATATTAGGCAAAATGAATACCTGTTTATCTTCCAGAGTTGGCAGAGAGACAGAGAGAGATCAGAGTTGCTAGAGGGCAAACTCCCTCCTTCCAACCCGCCAACGCCAGACTTATGTTTAGCCCAAGCAGAAACAATTCTAACCACCATCCAGATAACTGATGGTATACTAAGATACACCCACGTGATCTCGGCGCTGTCCCATTGACACCCTGTAAGACATCGGAACCATCATCTTGAACCCGCCAACGACCTTTTTTTTTCCATAATTCTTCGTCGTTTCTCGCGGAGTAAGATAGCACTAGAGACAGACGAAGAGCGGTATCTTCTGCACACATTTACTCTCTATCTGTCATGCATAATAAATCGCAACCAGAGTCCCTAACCACGGCCTAACCCCAAAGACCTTTTCGTGATTTCCCCTGACTGCTTTCTATTCTTGGTTCAGCCCACTTACAGCACATAGCCCCATGTGTACCACATCTTTGTAATTCCCTCTATCCCTTGCACGCCTTACTCCTGCATGTTCAGGCCCCAACCCCTCAGAACGTCTTTGACCCCAACCTTCCTCCACCTTGGTCTCTTCCTTCTTGTTCCCTCTACCTCCGACATGTATACTTTCTCAGTCATCCTCTCGCTGTCAACACTTGTTCAGCCACCCTTTTCAGTTCTTACACACATGCTCATCTTACTACCACACCTCTTTCCTATTCAGTCATTTCTTGATCAACCTTTCTCGCATCAAATACAAGACAAAGCTGCCATCCTGTGGATTGCCGACGCCACCAGGAATCTTCAGAGGAGCCATCTCACAGACACCAGTAAGGGCCTCGATCCTATTGCAGCTCCTTCGCCTCTTGCCTCCAGAACACACGTTGCTGATGCTGTTCCTACATTTGCTGCAGCCCATCGAGAAGGCGCTGGCCATCGTTCCCCTTGCCACCCAGCTGTCCGACCTTGCTCCCGTGGCTGATCAGTTCGAGTAGATATATGCAAGACGGTCCCTCGCTAACCCCACACTCGTATCTTCTGAGACCCCACCAAGTAGCCACCCCCCTATCCTCAACTGCTGGTGCAAACTGATGCGAGCGTGTTCCACAGTCCTGTCTTCCCCACCGCCCTCAGTCGCCTGTCGCCTGAAGGTACTTTGACGCGGCCCAAAACCCACTTACAACACCCATTCGTCGCTTCACACCTGTCCAGTTGTCGGGCCACTGCTTCCGCCACCGCCGTTTCGGAGTTTGGGCATACAAGTGCGAGGCTTCCTGTAACTAGCCGGGAAGTATCGCCAACAGGAACTGTTGACCGCCAGTAGCCTACTTTAACGACCCACTTTTATACGTCCCTGACCGTCTCTTTGGCCGCCGTTTCCTTATCGACGCGGGTGCTGTTGTCGTTTCTCCGTCTTTTCATTTTTGTATTTAGTGACAAATATAGATATTACCTCAAATAAAACAGTTCCCCTGACCCCATCAGCCTTTACTACAAGGTCTTCATGTCTACGTCGTACAAGTTGGATGAACGTGTGATCAAGAGCATAATCAAAAACCTAAGGCCTACCAACAACGACCAGAAAATAGATGTCATTATCTATTACCACAGCAAGAAAACATATCTTGCCTAAAAACAACCCGGCACGAAGACCAGCGTCTTACCAGAGGAGTCATGTCATATACGAATTCCTATTCCCGCACGAGGACTGCACGCTTCGTTCTCCCTAAATTGTCCCGACGTCTTTGATGTTATTTACAGAGTGGGAGCCCGAAAACACACCTGAGGTCCTGCACAACACCACCCTCACGAGGGAGATGGAGAAAGGAACATCTGTAGTGGACGCTTCACCCGAGCCTATACGTCTTCAGATCCCCGAGTATGAACCTGCAGACTGACGATCTTGTTTTAATGAGCCCGAAGACACACCTGAGATCCTACCACATCTTCCTCATGAGGAACAGAATGACGATCTTGTTTTACCAGGTGCTTAACGTCTGACCTGCCGTTACGCAGAGACGCGCCCGGCTGACCTGACGTGGCCAGCTCTCATTGGCCATACGACAAAGTAGCAGGCAAATATATTCAACCCTTATTGGTCATTGATTTTGACTTTGATCCTTGACCTTTGTTCATATACTTGGACCATACTGTACTGTCCTCACACTTGAGAATGTGATACGAGTCACGAAACGTTGTGTTAGTATGTACATAAGAAGAGTTACACCACTGGCTTCTACTTGAGTTTGGTTCTACCCTTGGTACGAATTTTGGCCAGCTTATTGGTAATCTACCTAATAGTATAAGAGAATCGCTTTCATCACCCCACATCTATTATCGCCGTTCACCGGCATCTTAACGGAATTCTCCGAAATCATCAAATCAGCACTGGACACCTCCATAGTGAAACACAATGTTACACACCACATCACCACCACTGGACCACCCACATTCGCCAAATCACAACGTGGTCCTCCCGACCGTTTGACGGTTTACCAAGGCAGAGTTTGTCATGGTGACGAAATCTGCTTCTGTGAGTGGCGACCTTGTGGCGGCGACAGCGCCTTAAGCAACTAACACGGCCAGACCACAACCCTATTCCTCATTCCCCACCTGCAAAACATTTCCCTTGACCTTATTGACTCGGAGGTCTCCCAAATCGAACTACTTCGCGTTTTCTATTATATTCCACAAAAACCAGCAGACACCCCAGACAGCTGTAACAAACTCCTTCGGCCTATTAGTCCGGATGTCTTTTAGACTAAGGAATGCAACCTAAACGTTCCACCGCTTTTATCGACCAGGCACTTTGTGGCATTTCCTTCTGCCATGCACACCCAGACAGCATTCTAGTGGCCAGGTTGGTTGAGAAACACCTGCGACAGCTCCCCATACACCAACTAGGATATGGAATCAGGTTGACCACGGCAAGTGCGTGATTGGCATCACCTCCCTTGCTTTTCTCAGTCAGCATTTGTCTGCTTAGAGCACCCTTCCCCCTGAAAGAGAAGGTGAACACTATATAGAATTTTCCCCGACCTTTGTCACCGCGGAAGTTGCGCAAGTTCCTGGGTACCGTCAACTTCTGCCATCGTTTCATCCCAAATTATAGTGACATTCTCAAAACAGCTTTCGTGTCACACAAGTTGGACCAGAAAGAAAACATCGCCTTAACCACGATATATAATATGTCGAAACATTCACTCATTCTGTACCATGAGTACACAAGCCCCTCTACAGATGCCTCTTTATCTGCCTGGTGCCCTGCTACCCATCGCCTTCTGGGAGAAGCTCACGCCAGCGGAAGAGAAATACAGAACCTTCAAGAGCGAATTCCTGGCGATCTTCATTACACGGCACCACTTGTCACCTCCTCGAAGGCTAGGAATTCCATGACCTTGGGTTACCCGATACAGAAATATATCCCAGTTTATCAATTCCCTCTCCTTTCCTGAGGGTTCGATATGATAGGCATAGACTCTGTCACACCTCTTCCCGTGTCGTGTGGTAACTGCTATCTCCTGATCTGTGTTGACCGGTTAGCCAAAAGCTACACCGATGATGGATGGATGTCGAGTCCGCCGCCCGTGACCTCCTGCTTATGGATGTCGCCTACCGTTATCACGAACCATTGTCGAAAATTTGAGTCAACCTCCCAGATACACCTCTTGCATGATATTTGAATGTTTCGTCACAACGCTCAACATCCAATAGAATAATTGAAAGGTTCCACTGACAACTTGAGGCTGCACCCATGGCGCACTTTGAAGCCTGGTTCAACACTCTTTAAGACCCTTTGTGACCCCTGTAATCCTTTTGCGCTACCGCTCACAGGATGAGCATGGGTTGCACAATAAATTTGCCGGGGTTACTGGCACAAATCAATCAATCTCTCGTCCTACTCGTTTTCCGCTCGTCAGTGAAAGAAGACGTGGGTTTCTCAGCTGCAGAAGTGACCCACAGTTACACGCCGACTCCCTGGTGAACTCTCTTCGACGCTGTCCGCCGCCCTACAGGACCCCTTACGTGGGAAAAGCTGTGTGCTGCACTCGCTGATATCAACCCTGTCCCACCTCGCCATTCCCTCATACAGCCGACATATGTTCCTCGGGATCTCTCCACGGGCGGAGTTGCAGTTAGACAATTCTTGCAACAGCCCACAAAAGGACCTTTCAGAGTACTTACACGAACCCCAAACAATTCAGTATCGAATGCCGTGGAAAGACAGAGGTTACCTCCAATTATCGCATGAAGTCTGCTCACCTCGACGCCCTTTTCCTCATTCCAACATCCAGCCCCTAACCATTGCCCTGCAGCCAGAAGACACGGCTGTGCAAGAGACCCCATTGGCCCAGATCAGGGATTTATTGTCGCCATGACGACGTCAGACCGTCACCACAAGAACACGCACCTGACCACCAGCTTCCACCGGAGGTCGACGTCCAGCCTTCTGGAGCACCTACATACCCTCCGCCCACCCTCTGGTCTCCCCGCTGGTATGATGGATTTCATCCCAGACGACTGCATCACACCTGCTGGGCGCTGCATCAAAAGCCCTGTCGAATACGTAGGCTATCAGTTTACATGGCCAGGAGGGGTGGGAATATGCACTGTCACCGTTGACTCGCAACGATGCCACATTCTTGAAGTGCAGGGTAATAAAATGATCCTCACAGCTATAGTAAGGCCTCCATCCCAGCTGAGCTATAACACTGCCTTGAGTGTGCAAAAGAATTATCCCCATCTGATCACAAACATCAGGAGCTGTCACTTGCGACCTTACCAGGTTCACATTATCTCCGCATGAAGTGTGAAGCTTTACTAATGGACGACCTGTTCACGGGTGATCAAGACATTACGAGGTGTTACTGTACTAGTTTCACTCGGTCATACCAGTGTTAGAAGCGAGACCATTGCTTGCGACTTTCGATCTGAACGACAGTCGTCCCGCTTTCTAATTTCCAGCCAATCAACTATCGTGTACCCGCTTCATTTCGTCTCTCCAGCCAACCTACGGGCTTGTTTAACTCCCTGACCTTCCCTCATTCTCACCATATACCTTGGCTTCACCGGGGGCAAGGCAGTCAAACAGTTCCTGGCACACGTATACGAAAACGCAACCAATGCCTTGACATCTGACCTCGCGCTGTGACTCATCCTCTCCAACTGAAGCGCTGTGATATCACGCCATTCGAATCTCCTGCTCCGGTATCGTGGGATCTGTCTCCTCATACCTGCTGCACCTGGCCACCAGTAACTTTTTGCTCCTGAACCATGCAACTCGGGCCTATTCAATTAGGCATTGTTGTGTTGCCAGTACACCTCAGCTCATCACTATTACAGGGGAGATTGCACAACATGAACACCTGCTAAAGATTTTTAAGATCCCAAATCACGCTCGTGTACCCAGCTGGGCCGAGCCACCAATCAGATGCTTATCCAACAACCGGGGTTGATGGTCCAAGCAGGGTTGACCTACAAAGTGGATTTGATTGACCAATCGGGGCTGATACAAAATCTCACCAAGTCTTGCAGGTTTATACTTTTTATATAAATTTGTTGAAAATTTTTGCTTTACACTTGGCTCCGTAGTAATGCATTTTGCAAATCAGATGATGTGTCAACTAAGCCTATATCTAAGCTGTTCTGTAAGGGTTATTAAACATGATAGTATTTATGTACAGTTGGGAAGTTAGCATTAGAGGTAAGTTTTGTGCGAGAAGATGGTAAGAATTGCGACTGTCGTTACACTTCATCACTTGTGTGAGACAGGTTATAGTAGATCTTTCAGTCGAAAGTGAATCATTTAGTCAAAAGCTACAGTAGGGAAATCCACTGATAACTTTTCATATGACAAATTCAAGTACATTCGTAACATCACTCATGAACAAACATTCTCCTGTTTATGTTGAAAGGTATGATTGTTTCTCAGACAAGTACTGCCAAAGTACACTTTACTGAGAAAGGTTCCTCTTTAGACCAGCTTGATCAGCCCATATATTTGATACTTTTGCCTTTTTATACTTTAAAACTACATTTTCCCGTTGGAATCATAGTAATTGGCGTAAGCTTATTTTCCGTACTGCCCGGTAGCTAGACAGTGAAATTCAGCTCTATTGGATATGACTTGTTATCACTTCTGTTTCATACAACATCTCATAACAAGGATTTAACCCCATCTGTGAGTGAAATTCACTTGGCCCTTATATGTAGACAACTCGTTTAATCTGAAGACAACTCGTTTAATCTCTTTGTGCCGTTATGCGTCGTTTGAATGAAAATTTTTCCAAGTGTTGAAAATCAATTAATGCAATGATCACACACAGGTCAGAGACGCCTCACAACCAGGTCAGGAATATGCCACAGTCAGGTCAGGAGCATCCCACAGTCAGTTCAGGGCAGTTTTACATCTAGGTCAAGGAAATCCTACAGCCAGGTCAGACATAATACAGCCAAGTCATGTACATCCCACAGCCAGGTCAGGGATATTCCCCATCCAGGTTAGGGACACTCCACAACCTAATCAGTCACACCCACAGCCAGGACAGGGTCGTTCCTCAGCCAAGTCAGGGCTATTTCTCAGCCTGGTTCAGGATCATCCCTCAGTCAGGTCATCCCACATCGAGGTCAGAGCCATATCTTAACCAAGTTAGAGCCATCCCTGAGCCAGGTCAAGACCATCACACAGCCACGTCAGATCATCTCAAAGCCTGCTTAGGGCCATCCCTCAGCCTCGTCAGGTCATCCCAAAGCCTGCTTAGGGTCATCCCTCAGCCTCGTCAGGTCGTCCCACAACCAGGTCAGGGTCGGCTCACAAACAGGTCAGGACCACCTTACAACCAGGTCATAGCCTGCCCTCAGCCAGGTCAAGGCCATCCCGAAGCCATGTTAGGGCCATGCCACAAGCACATAAGGACCACTTCTCAGCTAGATCAGGGACATTTCATAGCTAGGTCATCCTATTGCCAAGCGAGGGTCATCCCGTAGCCTATTCATGGTCATTCCTCAGCCAGTTCAGGAGCATCACATAGCCATGTCAGGGCCATCCCTCAGCTATGTTAGAGTCATCCCACAAGCACGTAAAGGCCATCCCTCAGCTACGTCAGAGTCGTCCCACAAGCACGTAAAGGCCATCCCTCAGCTACGTCAGAGTCATCCCACAAGCACGTAAAGGCCATCCCTCAGCCAGGTCGTGGCCATCCCACGTGCACGTCAAGGCCATCCCTCAAGCTGAGTTAAATTAGTTCCATTCTTTTGAATTATTGCAGCAGGAAATAGAATGGCCGGATCATAAATCTGTGACGTTCCGTGACTTATCATTGCATTATAATAAGAAATTCGTTATTTCATTTAAACTCGAACTCGAACCATGCTGCCCAACCCCACTGCTGCTGCTGCCGCTGCTGATATTAACACCTTCTGAAAACGAATAGAAATTACTCTTCACATTTTCTGCTTTAGATCTTTTGTCTGCTGTGTTATGATCATTCATTTTATCGTCCTGGTGATGTAACACGCTGAATGTAGCTTGAACAGGCAGGAGGCATACCAGGCTGGCCACTGCGCCGTCATAAATGTGAGGGAGGAGTGGGCGCAGCACCTAGTCCACGATCAATATCTCCGCTCTTGTTAATGTCCCTCCCTGACCCGCGGCCGGAGCGTATTGTTTTTATCCTAGGATGAACAGAGCTTGGCCTGGTTACAAGCGATCTAATCTTCATATAATAATGATGATTATAATATCAATAATAATAATGACGATGATCGTAACAATAATGATAATGGAAATGATTATTAGAATTATATTAATAACTATGATGATAACTAAAAGGCTGATGATAGTAGTGATGATAATGATAATTATGATAACAATAACAATGCAAAAAGATCATAACATCTTAATGAAATGTGGCCAGTTTTATTCACCTTCATCTGAGTCATGTAGGTTAGCTTAGTCTGTTGATAAAGTTCGACGTAACCTAACCAGCACAACGAAATCGAGGCAGATTCGACCAGATACTAGTCTGTATCGATGAGGTTTGCTTGCAGGGTGTACGTTATCATGATCTTCCAGCGTCCACTTGTACACTGGAAGAAAAAGAAGCCGAAAGTGTGGGGGTGGGGGAAACGGGTAGGAGGGTGATCGTCACCTGCACATGCTTGTACTTACCGGGCTGACCTGACTTCCCTCCTCCACCAGTCATTGAATTTTTTTTTTTCTGTATTAAAGAATAGTTTGTGTTTGTCATCCATTACGCAGCATAGCTGTAAACCAGGAGCCAACTTCGGCCTCACTCCTGCACATCAGGGCCCCCGTATTCGTGCATCTCTGTATTCCCCTATGCCTCTGAACACTGCTTATAGAATCTTAAACATCTGAATCTGACATATGACTGTTCATCATACAATCTAACGATGATATGCAGGCCTTGCTTCAGCAATTGGAAGCCTACGTGAAGCCTGTCATCCGGCACTCTGAAGCCGTCATGAAGACGGTCATCCAGCACTCTGAAGCCGTCATGAAGACGGTCATCCAGCACTCTGAAGCAGTCATGAAGACGGTCATCCAGCACTGAAACCGTTATAAAGACGGTCATCCAGCATTCTGAAGCTGGTCATCTAACAATTTGAAGCCTTTATAAAGACAGTCATCCAGCACTGAAGCCGTCATGAAGCCTATCATCCACTCTCAAAAGCCGTTATAAGGACGATCATCCAGCACTCTGAAGCCGTCATGAAGACAGTCCTCCAGTACTCTCAAGCCGACATGAATCTGTCATCCAGCGCTATGAACCCAGTTACTGAGCACACTGAAGCTGATATGAAAGCGGTCATCTGGTGCTCTGAAATCAGGATGATTCGGACCAGCAGCGACGACGTGAAACTGGTCATCTTCCACTCTGAGGGCGACATGAAGCCGGCCATTGATTAACCTGAAGCCATCATGAAGCCGATCATTGAGCACTCTGAAGTCGGTCATCGAACAATCCGAAGCCGCCATAAAGCCAATCATCGAACACTTTGAAGCTAATATGAATGAGGCTGGTCATCCAGCGATTCGAACAAGGCCAGGCGACTGATTTTATGACAGAGGCTTCGCATCCCAAACGCAGTAAGTCTGGGAGTATTTCGAAGCGTTGTGGACTATCATATGCAGGTAGCACTACACAGCAGGTATGTTGCCATGACGAGTCCTGGTAGACGACTTGAACTTTTAGGAAACATATCCACCGTCAAATATCAACTCATTACTGTCCATAAAAGAAATGCTTACGATATTTGTTCGAAGTGATTTTTTTTAAGTGTAAGACATAAGTAAATTGAGAGCTTATGTGTGTGTGTGTGTGTGTGTGTGTGTGTCATAGTTGCGAAGTATAATGCTACGAGGAATGAAAAAAAAAAATGTAAAACCTTGTGTAGTTACCATTAAAAGCTAAGAACGCAGTCCGTTTTCTTTGATGCAGGAATTATAGTAATCATGATTATTAAGATATCTTCTACCTTACTAAAATTTGAAGTTGAATAAACACCAAAATAGAAGCCATCGAAGTAGGTAGCGTGATACAGTTACCATTAGCATGCGTCTTGGTGGCAGAAAACTATGACGCCGGTCGTTCCAAGAGCCGACGGTGCTCTGTGTTCTACAACACATTAGTCAGTGCCCAGACATCAGTAATTTCAGACCTGAGATATCAGAAATTCTGTGATCACCACATCACTGATATTGATGTTCTTGAGGATATTCTCTTACAAACCCAAAGTTTGCTATTCCCTGCATCATGTGGCCTAGCTGTCGCGGGGCTGTTAATGTCACAGTAAATTATGGACTCTGTCTTTAGTTATGCTGTTAACTTCTGCATGCTTTGTGCTTAATTCACCCAGACTTTTTATATTGCTACTAACGTCAGTATATTCTGCATACCGGTATTATACACATTGTGTACAATTCTTAAGCTTTGTGTAGAATACCTGTCGGTTTTAGGTAAAGTGTGAAATGTTTGCTATTTTACACACTGCCTGCATTGTACA
>JAUUDZ010014526.1:0-10680 GCA_032361705.1 Panulirus versicolor | reverse complement strand
ATACCCTCAGTATGGTTTTCCTATAAGCTTGCCAGGAATACTGTGATTATCTTCAAAATCCTAAGTGAGTTTGTCACTTTACTGGTAAGTTTTCTAATATGAGGGGTCCATGTCAAATGTATATCAAAAACAGTGCCCAAAAACTTTACCTGCTCTTCATACGGAATGAAAATGGCTTTCTTCACTATACAGATGCTCCCTGACTTATATTTTTTCAGCTTTACGATGGTGCGACAGCAATACACATTCATCAGAAACCGTACTTCGAATTTTGATATTTTCCTATGCTAGTGATATGCAGTACAATACTCTCTCGTGATGCTGTGCAGCAACAGCGAGCTGCAGCTTCAAGTTAGCCACGCAATCATGTGTAAATAACCGTTACTCTACAGTGTACTGTGTTGCCAGTTTTTTGGGATTTTGTGTTTTGTGTTTTTGCATCCCATCATGATTACAAAATGCCCATCTGTGTCTCCTGCCTCTGGTGAGAAGAAAAAGAGGAAAGCAATTACTTCCCACCATGAAGTTATACCTGAGGCACCAAGAAAGTTCACAGCAAAGAAACACTTTATATTAAAATAGGCTTTGTGTTAGATGATTTTGTCCAACTGTAGACTAATGTAAGTGTTCTGAGAACATTTAATGTAAGTTAAGGTAAGTATGATGTTAGGTAGGTTAGATGTACAGTATTAAATGTATTTTCAACTTACGATGGGTTAATTGGAACATAACCTCACCGTAAGTCAGGGAGCATCTGTATATGGAACTGGTAATCTTTTAAAATGTACAGCTACAGTTCTATGTTAAGAGAAATTACAATAACAGTTATATGCCCAATTGGTAATATAACCAACAGCAGCTTGCAAATGTTGCAGCAATATCAGATGATAATGTACAAGAGATAGCTATCTATCTACATATCTATATCTCTGACACCCACTCTCTCCAGGAACTCCCTCAAAGGGGTGACCAAAGTAAGTTTCCATAAATGGGAAACTCTTGTGTTGCTTCTTAGCCTTTAGTGCCTCACTCTTAGAAGGCCACTGGAAGTGGACAAATCTAAAATCTAGCACAGTTTCCAAAAGCTTCTATCTAATGTTCCTACCAACTACTTCTACCTAATGTGTCTACCAAATGTTCCAACCTATTAATACTACCCAAAGCTCCCATCTAATGTTCCTACCAATTGATTCCATCTATTGCTCCTTCTATTTTTCCAAAAGGCAGGGCAGCTAGCACAGCACTCACTGCATGAAAATTTAGTTACAGAGTTAAGTGCGTTAAGTATTACATGAGATAAGGAGAGACTATGTTTGTAGTCAAAATGCAAGCAGTCAATGTGTGGGTAAGACAGAAAGAAAGAACAGCTACCTAGGTCAAAGGAATGCAACTCGAAAACCACTGAAGTGCTGGCTCATTACACAGCCATCATTAACCTTTTTGACTGCCAGAGAGTGATACTTTCACATCCCCTGTTAAGAGTCTATAACACTATTAATGGCCGTGATGAAACAAGTAACACCTAACATGCTGCCCTGCAGCACATCTTTATATGGGAATTCTCTTGAACACTCATTACCAATCCCCTTGTCTTAATACTCTATAATTCAAAAGCTGTCAGATATAAAGTCTACTTCAAAGGACAATTCTTTGGAACTGTTTTATTTGAGCATATTTCCAAGTAGTAAAACAGGCTTTCCCTAAATCAGAGTATTATTGTATGATGATGATAAGTTCTTTCTGAATGTCATGATATTCTTATCATGAATTCAAATCTTTCAAAAAACATATGGGAATAGTGATAAAATTCTTTTAAAATACCAACCCAATCAATTATTAATAATTTTTTCCATTAGTATGGAAAGATAACTAGTTAGGTCTAAAGATAGAAGCAAAGATTAAACCTGTACCTAGTTTAAAAATGGCAAGACTAAGGGATATATTCTAACTACAGCAAGTCTGCATGCTTACATAACCCTCACAGCCAGGTCAGCCTGATACACTTTGTGAATACTTCTAGGCACTTTTAAACTTCACAGTATAACTTGTGAATGGCCTCATTTAGTCTTACGAATTCTTAATTCCAGCAGCAGTGTTTCTAATGATTGTAGTCATGGTGTTAAAGGCTCTGGCCCCAAATATTTTAGATGCTCTCTCTTTCATGCATATTGTTTCTTAATTTCAAAGGTAGAAGAAAGTCATTTCTGAGTTAAAGTCTGGGATGAAGCCTTTTATGATTTTCCAGATACAAATGATCATACATCTCTGTCTATGCTCCAAGGAGTACAGCCTCAATGATTTCAGCTGTTCCCAATAATTCAGTTCCTTTACCAAGATATGTGCCATGCTACAGCTCTGAACACTCTAATCATGCAATTCTGTCTGCCTTGCAGGGTGATGTTAGAATACAGCATTATTCTATTCAAGAGAAAATGCATGCCTTGAAAATCAGCTTCACTATTTTCTATTCCCTTGTCTTAAAAAGTCCACAGAATCCACCTCATCATTCTTCTGGAGAAATTAACTGTTACTTTGTTATGTTCACTGAAGGTTAGGTCATCAACATTAACACTCCAAAGACTTTTGCATTCAACTGTTGTATGAGAAAGTCTGTGTCTATCCAGTATTCAGAGAACTATTGTTTTTGATTCCTTCATCTTCCCTATATTAGTGGAGTTGACATTTATTTCCATGAAAAAGCATGTTGTTCTTGGTGGCCCAGCGGATGATTTCATTTTTGTTTCTTTGCAGCCTTTTCAGCATCAACTACTGACCTGGTTTCATACTATTTTTGTATAATCTTCAAAGGTTGATATGAAATTGTGACATGTTCGCATCAGTCATACACATGAAGGAGGAACAGGAGGGGTGTAAGTCCAGTTCCTTGAGGACTTGAGCTTTTTACAGCAAAACCTCTGGAAATGGCCTAGTTTACAATTACATGAATACCTTTTGCATACCTGGTGAAGTCTTGAGGGGTCTTCTACCCCCACAGTCCAGGCTGGGCCCAGGTTATTGTTGGGTTACTGGTGACCCATTGTGATCTATTTGTTAAAAACTTGTATATCCATCTTCCAATTTTTCCAGCTATTCCTATCTTAACCATTTTAAAACATAACATCATGGTTATATATATATATCAAGAGCTTTGCAAAATCTGTGTAAATCACATCTGCACTTTTTTTCCTTCTCCCGAGCCTCAACAATTTCATAGCACTCATCATGTTATTGAAAGAAGTAAGATCTTCCCACCTTTGAAATTATACTTTCCTGGGTTATATTGATGGTTCAATTCCTAAGATTCAGTCAGTATGATTCTTAAGACTCTCATGAAGATTTCAATGACTTGCAACGTTCATGCTATCTGCTAACAGATTACTGGAACTGCTTTGCTTCCACCTTTATGGAGTTGAAGTGATGTGAGTCAGTTTTAACCTTGCAGGGATGATGCCAGAATCTAGATTTTTTTAGAGGATAATCATCAGGGCTCATCGAAGAGGTGTTTAGCATTTCTTTATAATGACTGAGTTCCAAGAGTCTGGTCCTGAAGCATAGTGCATGGGGATTCTCTAAATGGTCTCAAAATCCTGTGGTGAGGTGGTGGTATCTGCTAGGTGTAACATTGGAGGATTGCTGTTTATAATCAGGTCAACTGGATCAATTTATCTTTAAAGTAGCTTTCGGGTCACAAAATGCCAATTCATATTGCTTTATCAAACTCCCTCTTATCCTGGCAGTCACCAGTTTAAGTACAGTATTCTTTTTTAGGGACACAATGGAGTCTGTGGTCCTCAGTTTGCATTTTGCACAAGGGTAGAACTACTGGTGTATTGGGGTGCTTCTTTATTTCATTGATGGCTCTTTTGTCTTCTTTTCCAACATTTCATAAGACATTTTCAGTTTAGAGTCTATGTCAATCAGCTCTCTTCATAGGTTTTCTTCCTTTGTTAGATTAGCTGCTTTATCAAACTATCACTCTTATCCTGGCAGACACCAGTTAAAGTATAGTCTTCTTTTTTAAGGACCCAATGGAGTTTGTGGTCCTCAATTTGAATTTTGCACAAGGGGGGAACTACTGGTGTACTGAGTTGCTTCTTTATTTCATTATTGGCTCTTTCCTCTTCTTCCTTATCCAACATTTCATAAGACACTTTGAGTTTAGACTTTATGTTGATCACTTCACATCACAGGTTTTCTTCCTTTGTAAGATCAGCTGTGTTTTTTTTTAAGTTTCCAATTCTTTTTCACCTCCTGTACAGTGCTCATCTTTCTTGTACCCTAGACCTTGTGCTTTCTTACTTAACTCCTGTCCCACAGTCCCTTCTATCTTCATGAGGCTCCTTTAGCACTCAAGAAGCTGGCCACGTCCACTGGTTGGGACCATGGTAATAAAGGCATATATCTGTTGCATATTGGAATACCAAGTGGTTATGCCTTTAACATAATCCTCCTCTGTTTTGGCACTAAGCAGAGTTTTCCAATGTCTCATAACTATCACATCCTCCTATTTCATCCATTTACTATCAACAATGAAATTGTTGAATACACCTCCATGGGTATGTGTATTCTGCACTACCGGTTTAGCAGCTAAACTTGTTCTTGCTTCAATAAGACTGAGATAAAAATCTAGGATGTTTGAGATGGTGATGTCATAATTCAGGTCCAAATTATTTGTAAAGAAGTCAATAAAATTATTTCTTCTGGTTGGTTTTGTTATTTGCTAACTGAGGAAGAACTTGTCCCAAAGTCTGAATAACTTTTTATGTAAGCTTTTTTCAGCATCAGTAAATCCAGCTACAATGTTCTTTTCTGCCCGTTACGACTTCACATATGGCAGGCTGAAGCCCTTGAAGACAAGCATATTTTAAACTGGGTTTTCGAGGAGGTCAAGGCATCATTCTGTTTCTTGTATGTTTCTGGCTTTTCATGTAATGACCAGGTTTTAGATTTCAACCTCCACAATGAGAGGATCTACAACATCATTTGAGGAATTCATGAGCCTATTTAATATAACAGTATCTGCCTATATACCATTCAACTACATGACAAGATTTGCTCATCCTCTGACATCTGTACAGCTTGTAATTTGGGATCCAGATCTCTATTCATGTGGTCTCAAGTATGCATTTCACCAAAAGCTCCAAATGCTGCATATGACACAATCAGCATGAATTTCAGAAATGCTAAAAGAGAACTCTCCTTCCTCTACGATGATCCTGTATTCGCTGCCAACCATAGAGAGAAGCGAGAAGATGTGTAAGAAACCAGATCAACGGAAAAGAGAACCACCCAATTATTTGTTGTGTGTTCCAAGTCCTTGTATATTGACAAATATAAAGAATATTACATAACTTGTTTCTGTTGTTAAGAGAGGTTAGTATACTTTCTTTTGCTGACTTGGCAGAGTGCCTTCTGCTCCCTTATTAATTTCCCTTGGGTGACCAGTGTCATTTCCTCCTCTGGCAGTTCTCCCCTGCCTCTGTCTAGCCCTGTGTCTGAGTTTAAAAGAGTATATTGTGACTGGCACAAGGAATGTCTCATTGTCCCTGATATGTGTGGTTCCTTGTGGTACTCATTCAGGCAATGCCTAAACATTA
Source organism: Panulirus versicolor (assembly GCA_032361705.1). Classification (NCBI taxonomy): domain Eukaryota; kingdom Metazoa; phylum Arthropoda; class Malacostraca; order Decapoda; family Palinuridae; genus Panulirus; species Panulirus versicolor. The sequence continues at coordinate 5,083 of JAUUDZ010014526.1, read as the reverse complement.
GGGAGGATCCGCACATTTCTGGGTGGCAAAATCTGCATCCTTCCCCAATGTGGCATTTACTCTTCACAACCCATTCCAGATATTCACATTTCCCCCATACAATATGCTTGTCTCCATATGTGTACATACAAATTCCCTTCATGTAGTGATCATGTAGTGAAGTCTTCAAGGTCTACTGCTTCCTCAGCTCGGGCTAGGCCCAGGATGTTAGGCTGGGTCATTGGTTGACCAAGCTGTTAGAAGCCACATTCCAAAGGCCCATGTGGCCCGTAGAGCCCAACCAGGCCCATATGGCCCCCAGAACCTAACTAGTCTGGTACATTCAGTAGGTACTTGCCCAGGGCACCCTTAACTATCTCTAATGTGCATCCCATGGTGTTTTTGATGATAGCAGGCAAGGTGCTGAAGAGTCTCGGAAGGAACGTAAGGAAAGGTACAGAAAGGGAGGGAGAAAATGGAGGCATGGAAACTTCAAGTAATTGACATGAATGCACAAAGAGACAGACACACTCACTCAAGTATAGAAGGAGAGGGGCAGGAAGAAAGCAGAATCCACAAAATTCTCATGTCTTGTCATGGGTAAAGGAGTAGAAATGTGAGACAGTGCAGTGAAACAAAAGAAATTCATGTTGTGATAATGTTTTCTATTTCACTAATGTCTGGTCATCATCCCTGAAAGATGTTGGGAAGTCATGTGCAGTTGCACTTGACATATCCAAGGTTTTTGACAGGGTGTGGCATCAGGGTCTCATCTCTAAGCTCTCCTCTTTTGGCTTCCCTCCCTCCCTTTGCTGCTTCATATCTAGCTTCTTCTCCAGATGATCTATCTCTGTGGTTGTTGATGGATCAGCCCCCCTCTCTCTCTTTCCATCAACAGCAGTGTCCCTCAAGGTTCTGTCCAGTCCCCTACACTTTTTTTCCTTTTTTCTTTTTCTTTTTACAATTTCCTCTCCACAAATAATACAATGCACTCATATGCTGACCAGTCAACAATGCAATCATCCACATCTTTCAATTCTGCTCCCTCTTCTCTCACTCGATTTGCATCTTGTTTTTACACAGCTTCCTCAATAAACTCAGATTTGGACAGGATATCTCAGTGGGTACAAAAAATCTAGTTAAGTTCTATGCCTCCCCAGACACAGTTTCTAAAACCTCTTGATCAAAAACTCCTCACAACTCTCGTTTCCCCTTTCACAGTTCTGTAATTCCATCTCTTGACTTAATGAACACACTTGATATTACAACATCCACTCTTTCTTTCTTGGAAACCCCGCATTACAGGAATAGCTAATAACAGCTCATAATTCTCTCTATATATTTCAATTAACGTTCTGCCTTGATGTGACTTCTGTCCTTGGCTGAAGCTTTAAGAAAAAAAGAAGAAGAAGAAGTAAAAGGTGCTAATCATAGGAGAATAAGTCTGTTAAGTATACCTTGAACAGTGTATGTTATGAAGAGTGCTAACTGATAAGAGTGATGGAAGTGAGTGAATGCATTATAAGTGAAGAGCAAGCAGGTTTTAGGAAAAGTAAGGGATGTGTGGATCACATTGTTTCTGCAAGAATTATTGTGGAAAAGTATCTAGTGAATGGTGAAAAGATTTATGCAGGTTTTATGGCTCTGGAGAAAGGGCATGACAGAGTCAAATGGAATGCTTAATGATATACGTTGGGATATTATACAGGGTAGGGGGACGACTGTTAGATGGTGTGAAAACTTTCTAGAGAGGAGCAAATGAATGTGTAAGTGTGGATAGAGAGTTGAGCAAAAGTTTTGGTATACATGTAGGTATGAGACAGGGTTGTATGATGTCATTGTGGCTTTTTAACATATATATGGATGAAGCGGGTGTAGAGATGGAATGTGGAGTGGACCTACAAAGGCAAGTGACAAGCCTGATAGCAGGTGATACTATGTTGTTTGCAAAGAGTGAAAAGGAGTTGCAGAAGGTTGTAAGTATGTTTTATGATGTGAGCAAGCACAGGCATTTGATGGTAAATGCAAGTAAAAATACAGAAATAGAGTTCGAAAGGATACTGAGTAAAAGTATAAATTTTGCAAAGCCCTATAGAGGGCTATAGATACAGAAGGAGAAAGGTAATAATTGACAGAAATTAAGTACTCAGGAGCTATCTTGGGTAAGTATGGTAATATGAGAGGAGATAAAGGACAGAGAATTATAGGATAGAAGAGTCATTGGGTCCCTTAACAGAGTACTGAACAGTAGAGGTGTGGGTATGCAAAGAAAGGATTAAGTGCCAGCTAAGTCCTCATGACCCTAACCTATTCAGCCAAAAACATGGACATGGAATGAGTCTTGGAGGTCAAAAATCCAGGCTGTGAAAATTAGTTACTTTAAGAGGAGCTTGTAGTAAAACTAATTGGAACAGAGAAAGAAATGAGAGGGTGTTTAAGAGATTTGGTATGCAAAGGAATGCAAAGGGAACAAATTGTGGAGTGAAAGAATAAGTGAAATTAATACGGAGGTGGTTTGGTATGTGGAAAGAATGCAAAACAGAAAGTTTATAAGGGGAGTGTATGACAATATCATTAAAGGGATTGGTGTGAAAGGGACACCACCAGTTACATGAGGAAATAGAGTGGAAGAGTACTGGAGGGGGAAAAATTGTGGAATGGTGTATGCCAGAGAGGATTGTAAGGACAGAGATATGTGGAATTCCTTTGCTGTAGCCAACTGCTTGATGAGAGTTCCAGGAGGAAAAGGCATCAGAGTTATACACAGAGAGATTAATGGCTTTTTCTTCTTTTTCCTGTTTTATATGACATTCTTAGCTCATGGTCTATGTCTATAATCAATTTGACTAATTTCTTTATTTTTTCAGGGAGAGCTGTGGCTTCTTTGGGTCTGCAATTCTTTTTCACCATCTATAAAGGGCTCTTCTTTCTTATTCTACTCTAGACCTTTTGTACCTTCTTCTTACTTGTAAATATCTGTTCCATGCATGGAGCACAAAAGTGGTCATGTCATTTACATATTCCTCCTCTGTTCTGGTGCACAGCATGGTTTCCCGTTGTGTAACATGCATCTCACTGATCACATCTTCCCAATTCATCCATCTACTGTTAACTAAAATTACTGAAAACACCTCTACTATTACATGTGATCATGATCACATGTGATTATGATCAGAGTACAAGGTGTTTGACATGGTAATGTTACATGAGAGGTACTCATTATTTGTAAAGATTAGTCCAGAATGTTATATTCTTCTGGTTGGATTTGTTATTTGTTGACTGTGGGAGACCTCTTCGCACAGTCTGAATAACTTTCTTTCCTGCAGCAGTTCATCCCAGTGTCAGCAGTTTCCCAAGACAGGTATATTTGGGAATGGGTTTCCAAGGAGATAAAGACATGTTTCTTATTTGTTCTATAAATTCTTGAGGCTTTCCATCTGATGGTCTATAGATTAATGCAAAAACCAGATTTGGGTTTTCAACCCTATAAAGGAGCGATTCTACTTACAACAATTGAATTCAGTTCAGCTGTTACAACAGTATCTGCTATACAAAGATTTGTATGGTCTGGTTGTGGAAAGGAAGCTGTAGTATCAGGGTAATGCACATGACAGCGAGAGAATAGATGTAAGCAAATATGGCCTTTCTTCTTATGTTCCTGGCACTACCTAACTAATGCAATGAAATGAAATGACAACCCCCTCCCCCGCATGTACGCAAGGTAGCACTAGGAAAAGACAACAAAGGCCACATTCGTTCACACTCAGTCTCTAGCTGTCATGTATAATGCAGCAAAACCACAGCTCCCCTTCCACATCAAAGCCCCACAAAACATTCCGTAGTTTACCTTAGACGCTTCACATACCCTAGTTCAATCCATTGACAGCACGTCGACCCCAGTATACCACATCGTTCCAATGCACGCTATTCCTTGCACGCCTTACACCCTCCTGCATGTTCTTTTTCACTCCATCTTTCCACCTCCAATTTGGTCTCCCACTTCTCGTTCTCTCCACCTCTAACACATATATCCTCTTTGTCAATCTTTCCTCACTCATGCTCTCCATGCGACTAAACCACTTCAAAACACCCTCTTCTGCTCTTTCAACCACACTCTTTTCACTACTACACATCTCTCTCACCCTTTCATTACTTATACGATCAAACCACCTCAAACCACAAATTGTCCTCAAACATCTCATTTCCAGCACATCCACCCTCTTCCGCACAACTCTATCGACAACCCACGCCTCACAACCAATATAACATTGTTGGAACCACTAGTCCTTCAAACATACCCATTTTTGCTTTCCAAGATGACGTTCTCGACTTACACATATTTTTCAACGCTCCCAGAACTTTCGCCCTTTCCCCCACCCTAAACTCAATTCCGCTTTCATGGTTCCATCCGTTGCTAAATCCACTCCTAGATATCTAAAACAATTCGTTTCCTCCAGTTTTTCGTCATTCAAACTTACCTCCCAGTTGACTTGTCCCTCAACCCTACTGTGCCTGATAACCTTGCTCTTATTCACATTTACTCTCAGCTTTCTTCTTTCACACACTTTACCAAAATCAACCACCAGCTTCTGCAGTTTCTCACCCGAATCAGCCACCAGCGATGTATCATCGGCGTACAACAATCGACTCACTTCCCAAACTCTCTCATCAACAACAGTCTGCATAAGTGTCCCTATTTCCAAAACTTTTGCATTCACCTCCCTATCAACCCCATCCGTTAACAAATTAAACACCCCTGCCGCAAACCAACATTCACTGAGAACCAATCACTTTCATCTCTTCCTACATGTACATATGCCTTACATCCTCGAAAAAACTTTTCACTACTTCTAACAACTTACCTCCCACACCATATTTTCTTAATACCTTCCAAGGAGCATCTCTATCAGCTCCATCACATGAATTCTCCAGATCCATAAATGCTACATACAAATGTATTTTCTTTTCTAAGTTTTTCTCATATACATTTTTCAATGCAAACACCTGGTCCACACATCCTCTACCATTTCTGAAACCACACTGCTCTTCCCCAATCTGATGCTCTGTACATCCCTTCACCCTCTCAATCAATACCCTCCCATAT
>JAUUDZ010014515.1:0-11473 GCA_032361705.1 Panulirus versicolor | reverse complement strand
TGTTGGTGTGTTTCTAGCTGCAAGGCAACATGATGGTCTTTGTGTACCAGGACGGTAACATGTTGGTCTTTTAGTACCAGGAAGGCTACATGCTGGTCTTTGTGTAACAGGCAGGCAACATGTTGATATTTGTCTGCCAGGAAGGTAACATGTTGGTCTTTGTTTACCAGGAAGGTAACATGTTGGTCGTTGTGTACCAGGGAGGTAACATGACAGTCTTTGTGTACCAAAAGGGCAACATGTTGGTCTTTTTGTACTTGAAAGTTTATATGTTGATCTTTGTGTACCAGGAATTTAACGTGTTGGTCTTTGTGTACCTGGAAGTCAACGTTTTGGTCTTTGTGTTACAGGAAGGTAATATGTTGGTCTTTGTGTAGTAGGAGGGCAACATGTTGGTTTTTGTATATCAGGAAGGCTACATGTTAGTCTTTGTGTAACAGGAAGGCAACATGTCGATCTTTGTGTACCAGGAAGGTAACAATTTGATCTTTGTGTACAAGGAAGAGATGTTGGTCTTTTGTGTACCAAGAAGGTATCATTTTGGTCTTTGTGTACCAGGAAGGCAATATGTTGGCCTTTGTGTACGAGGAAGGCTATATGTTGGTCTTTGTTACCAACAAGGCAACATGTTGGTCTTTGTGTATGAGGAGAGCAATATTTTGGTCTTTGTGTACCAAGAAGGCAACATGTTGGTCTTTGTGTACCAGGAAGGCAACATGTTTGTCTTTGTGTACTACGACGGCAATATATTCTTCTTTTTGTACCAGGAAAGTATCATGTAGGATTTTGGGTACCAGAAAGGCAATATGTTTGTCTTTTTGTACAAGGATGTTATTATGTTGGTTTTTGTGTACCAGGAAGCTAATAGGTTGGTCTTTGTGTACCAGGAAGGCAACATGTGTGTCTCTGAGTAACAGGAAGGTAACATGTTGATCTTTTTGTTAAAGGAAGGCATTATGTTTTTCTTTGTGTACCAGGAAGTCAACTTGTTGGTGTTTGTGTACCAGGGTTGTAACATGTTGGTCTTAGTTTACAAGGAAGGGAACGTGTTGGTCTTTTTGCCAGGAAGTTAACATGTTGGTCTTTGTTTACCAGAAAAGTAACATGCTTCTCTTTGTGTATCAGGAAGGTAGCATGTTGGCCTATGTTTACCAGGAAGGCAACATGTCGGCCTTTGTGTACCAGGAAGGTATCAGGTTTGTCTCTTTTAACTAGGAAAGCAAGATGTTGGCTTTTATGTACCAAGAAGGCAATATGTTTGTCTTTGTGTACCCGGAAGGTAATATGTTGGTCCTTTTGTACCAGGAAGGCACCATATTGGTCTTTGTGTACCAGGAGGGCACCATGTTGGTCTTTGTGTACAAGAAAGGCAACATGTTGATCTTTGTGTACCAAGAAGGCAACGTGTTGGTCTTTGTGTACCAGGAAGTCAACATTGGACTTTATGTTCCAGGAAGGTAAAATGTTGGTTTTTGTCTACCAGGAAGGCAACATGTTGGTCTTTTTGTACCTGGAAGGCAACATGTTGGTCTTTGTGTATCAGGAAGGTATCATGTTGGTCTTTTAGTACCAGGAAGGCTACATGCTGGTCTTTGTGTAAGAGGAAGGCAACATGTTGATTTTTGTCTACCAGGAAGGTAACATGCTGGTCTTTGTTTACCAGGAAGGTAACATGTTGGTGTTTGTTTACCAGGGAGGTAACATGACAGTCTTTGTGTACCAGAAAGGCAACTTGTTGGTCTTTGTGTACGTGGAAGTTAATATGTTGATCTTTGTATACCAGGAAGGTAACATGTTGGTCTTTGTGTACCTGGAATTCAACATTTTGGTCTTTGTGTTACAGGAAAGCAATATGTTATTCTTTGTGTAGTAGGAGGGCAACATGGTTTTTGTGTACTAGGAAGGCAACATGTCGGTCTTTGTATACCAGGAAGGCAACATGCTTATCTATGTGTACCAGGAAGGTAACATGTCGGTGTTTGTGTACCAGTAAGGTAACATATTGGCCTTTGTGTACCTGGAAGGCAACATGTTGGTTTCTGTGTACCAGGAAGGCTACATGTTTGTATTTGTGAATCAGGAAGGGAATATAGTGGTTTTTGTGTAACACGAAGGCGACATGTAGATCTTTGTGTACCAGGAAGGCAACGTGTTGGTCTTTGTATACCAGGAAGTCAACATATTGTTCCTTGTGTACCAGGAAGGTAATATGTTGGTCTTTCTGTAATAGGAAAGCAACGTGTTGGTCTTTTTGTACCAGGAAGGTAACATGTTGGTGTTTGTGTACCAGGAAGGTAACATGTTGATTTTTGTGTACCAGGAAGGTAACATGTTGGTCTTTGTTTACCAGGAAGGTAACATGTTTGTCTTTGTGTAGCAGGAAGGTAACATGATGGTCTTTATATACCTTGAAGGCAACATGTCTGTCTTTGTGCACCAGGAAGGTAACATGTTGGTCTTTGTGTACCAGGAAAGTAGCATATTGGTCTTTGTGTACCAGGAAGGCAACATGTTTGTCTTTGTGTACCAAGAAGGCAACATTTTGTTCTTTCTGTACGAGGAAGGCAACAGGTTTTTCCTTGTGTACCAGGAAGGTAACATGTTGGTATTTGTGTACCAGGATGATAACAGGTTGGTCTTTGTGTACCAAGAAGGCCACATGTTGTCTTTGTGCACCAAGAACGTAACATTTTTGTCTTTGCGTACCAGGAAGGCAATATGTTGGTCTTTGTGTGTCAGGAAGGCATCTTGTTGGCCTTTGTGCATCAGGAAGGCAACATTTTGGAATTTATGTACCAAGAAGCAACATGTTGGTCTTTGTATACCAGGAAGGCAATATGTTGGTCTTTGTGTACCAGGAAGGTAACATTTTTGTCTCTGTGTACCAGGAAGGCACTATATTCTTCTTTGTGTACCAGGCAGGTATCAAATTTGTCTTTGTGCACCAGGAAGGCAAGATGTTGGTCTTTTTGCACCGGGAAGGTATTATGTTGGTTTTTGTCTACCACGAAGGTAACATGTTGGTCTTTGTGAACCAGGAAGAAAACAAGTGTGTCTTTGTGTACCAGGAAGGTAATATGTTGGTCTTTTTGCTCCAGGGAGGCATTATGCTTGTTCTCTTTGTACTAGGAAGGCAAAAAGTTTGTGTTTGTGTAAGAGGAAGGCAACATTACGGTCTTTGTGTACCAGGAAGGCAACGTGTTGGTCCTTGTGTACCCGGAAGTTAATATGTTGGTCTTTGTGTACTAGGAAGGTAACATGTTGGTCTTTGTATACCTGGAAGTCTACATTTTGGTCTTTGTGTAAGAGGACGGCAATATGTTGGTTTTTGTGTAGTAGGAAGTCAACTTGTTTTTTGTGTACCACAAACGCTACATGTTCGTCTTTGTGTACAGGAAGACAACATGTCGGTCTTTGTGTGCTAGGAAGGCATACTGTTGGTCTACGTGTACCAGGAAGGTAACATTAATGTATTTGTGCACCAGTAAGGTAACATGTTGGTCTTTGTGTACCTGGAAGGCAACATATTGGTCTTTGTGTTCCAGAATGGCTACATGTTTGTCATTGTGTACCAGGAAGTCAACATGGTGGTCTTTGTGTAACACGAAGGCTACATGTTGATCTTTGTGTACGAGGAAGGCAACGTGTTGGTCTTTGTTTACCATGAAGTCAGCATATTGTTCTTTGTGTATCAGGAAGTTAACATGTTGGTGTTTGTGTACCAGGAAGGTAAGATGTTGGTGTTTGTGAACAGGGAAGGTAACAGGTTGGTCTTTGTGCACCAGGAAGGCAAAATGTTGGTCTTTGTGTACCAAAAAGGTAACATTTTGGTCTTTGTGGACCAGGAAGGCATTATGTTGGTCTTTGTGTGCCAGGAAGGCAGCAGGTTGGTCTTTACGTAATCAGGAAGGCAACATTTTGGTCTTTATGTACTGAGAAGGCAACATGTTGGTCATTGTATACCAGGAAGGAAATATGTTGGTCTTTGTGTACCAGGATGGCAACATGTTTCTTTGTGTGTACCAAAGAAGGTAATATATTCTTTTTTTGTGTAGCAGGAAGGTATCAAGTTGGTCTTTGTGTACCACGAAGGCAACAAGTGTGTTTTTTGTACCAGGAAGGAAATGTTGGTCTTTTTCTGCAAGGAAGGCATTATGTTAGTCTTTGTTTACCAGGATGTCAACATGTTGGTGTTTGTGTACCAAAATAGTAACATGTTGGTCTTTGTTTATCAGGGAGGGAACATGTTGGTCTTCGTGCCAGGAAGGTAATATGTTGGTCTTTAAGAACCAGGAAAGTAACATGTTGGTCTTTGTGCAACAGGAAGGTAGCATGTTGGTGTTTGTGTACCAGGAAGGTAACATATTTGTCTTTGTGTACCAAGAAGGTAATATGTTGATCTTTATGTACCTGGAAGGCAACATGTATGTCTTTGTGTACCAAGAAAGTAACATGTTGTTTTTTGTGTACCAGGAAGGTAATGTGTTGGTCCTTTTGTACCAGGAAGGCAAAATGTGGGTCTTTGTTTACCAGGAAGGCAAAACGTTGGTCTTTGTGTACCATGAAGGCAACATGTTGTTCTTTGTGTACCAGGAAGGCAACGTATTGGTCTTTGTGTACCAGGAAGTTAACATATTGGACTTTGTGTACCAGGAAGGTAACAACATGTTGGTCTTTTTGTACAAGGAAGGCATGATGTTGGTCTTTTTGCACCACTAAGGTAACAGGTCGGTCTTTGTGTACCAGGAAAGCAACATGCGTGTCTTTGTGTACCAGGACGGTAACATGTTGGTCCTTTTCTTCCAGGTAGCCATTATGTGAGTCTTTGTGTACCACAAAGTCAATATATTGGTATTTGCGTACCAGGATGGTAACATGTTGGTCTTTGCTTACCAGGAAGGTAACATGTATGTCTTTGTGCCAGGAAGGTAATATGTTGGTCTTTGTGTACCAGGAAAGGAACATAATGGTCTTTGTGTACCAGGAAGGTAGCATATTGGTCTTTCTGTACCAGGAAGGCAAAATGTTGGCCTTTGTGTACCAAGAAGGTATCATTTTGGTCTGTGTGTACAAAGAAGACAACATGCTGGTTTTTGTGTACCATGAAGGCAACATGTTGGTCTTTGTGTAACAGGAAGGCAACATTTTGGTCTTTGTGTACCAAGAAGGCAACATGTTGGTCTTTGTGTACCAGGAAGACAATATTTTGGTCTTTGTGTACCAGGAAGGCAACATGTTTTTCTTTGTGTACCAGGAAGGCAATATATTCTTCTTTGTGTACCAGGAAGGCAATATATTCTTCTTTGTGTACCAGGAAGGTATTATGTGGGTCTTTGAGTAAGAGGAAGGCAAGATGTTGGTTTTTCTGTACCAGGGAGTTATTATGTTGGTCTTTGTGTACCACGAAGGTAACAATTTGGTGTTTGTGTACCAGGAAAGGGAAAATGTTGGTCTTTGTTTCAGGATGGTAAAATATTGGTCTTTGTGTATCAGAAAAGTGACAAGTTGGTCTCTGTGTACCAGGAAGGTAGCATATTGGTTTTTGTGTACCGGGAAGGCAACGTGTTGGCCTTTTTGTACCAAGAAGGTAACAGGTTGGTCTTTGTGTACCAGGAAGGCAAGATATTGTCTTTTATGCACTAGGAAGGCAACATATCGGTCTTTGTGTAGCCGGAAAGTAATGTGTTGGTCTTTTTGTACCAGGAAGGCAACATGTTGGTCTCTGTGTACGAGGAAGGCAAGATGTTGATCTTTGTGTACCGGGAAGGCAACGTGTTGGTCTTTGTGTACCAGTAAGTCAACATATTGGACTTTGTGTACCATGAAGGTATCATGTTGGTCTTTGTGTATTAGGAAGGCAACATGTTGGTCTTTCTGTACCAGTGAAGCATCATGTTGGTCTTTGTGTACCAGAAAGGTAACATGTTGGTCTCTGAATAACAGAAAGGCAACATGTTGGTCTTTCTGTACCAGGAAGGTAACAGGTTGGTCTATGTGTACCAGAAAGGCAAGATGTTGTTTTTTTTGCACTAGGAATGCAACATGTCGGTCTTTGTGTAGCCGGAAGGTAATGTGTTTGTCTTCTTGTACCAGTAAGGTAGCATGTTTGTCTTTGTGTTCCAGGAAGGCGAGATGTTGATCTTTGTGTACCAGGAAGGCAACGTGTTGGTCTTTGTGTACCAGTAAGTCAACACATTGGACTTTGAGTACCAGGAAGGTAACATGTTGGTCTTTGTGTATCAGGAAGGCAACATGTTGGTCTTTTTGTACCAGGAAAGCATCATGTTGGTTTTTGTGTACCAGAAAGGTAACAGGTTGGTCTTTGAATACCAGGAAGGGAACATATTGGTCTTTGTGCATCAGGAAGGCAACGTGTTGGTCTTTGTGTACCTGGAAGTTGATATGTTGGTCTTTGTGTACCAGAAACTTAACATGTTGGTCTTTGTGTATTTGTAATCAACATTATGGTCTTTGTGTACCAGGAAGGCAATATGTTGGTTTTTGTGTACTTGGAAGGCAACGTGTTGGTCTTTGTGTACCAGGAAGGCTACATGTTGATCTTTGTGTACCAGGAAGGCAACGTGTTGGTCTTTGTGTACCAGTAAGTCAACATATTGGACTTTGCGTACCAGGAAGGTATAATGTTGGTCTTTGTGTATCAGGAAGGTAACATGTTGGTCTTTGTGTACCAGGAAGTTAACATGTTGGTCTTTGAATACGAGGAAGGGAACATGTTGGTCTCAGTGTATGAGGAAGGCAACGTGTTGGTCTTTGTGTACCAGGAAGGTAACATGTTGGTCTTTGTGTATCAGGAAGGCAAGATTTTGTCTTTTATGCACGAGGAACGCAACATGTTGGTCTTTGTGTAGCAGGAAGGTAATGTGTTGGTCTTTTTGTACCAGTAAGGCAACATATTTGTCTATGTGTTCTGGGAAGGCAACATGTTGGTTTTTGTGTACCAGGAAGGCAACATGTTGATCTTTGTGTACCAGGAAGGTAACGTGCTGGTCTTTTTGTACCATCAAGTCAACATATTGGACTTTTTGTACCAGAAAGGTAACATGTTGATCTTTGTGTATCAGATGGCAACATGTTGGTCTTTTTGTACCAGGAATGCATCGTGTTGTTCTTTGTGTACCAAGAAGGTAACATGTTGGCCTTTGAATACCAGGAAGGGAATAAGTTGGTCTTTGTGTATCAGGAAGGCATCGTGTTGGTCTTTGTGTTCCTGGAAGTTAATGTGTTGGTCTTTGTGTACCAGGAAGTTAACATGTCGGTCTTTGTGTATCTGGAATAAACATTTTGGTTTTTGTTTACCAGGAAGGCAATATGCTGGTCTTTCTGTAGTTGGAAGGCAACATGCTGATCTTTGTGTACCAGGAAAGCAATGTGTTGGTTTTTGTGTACCAGGAAGGCAATGTGTTGGTTTTTGTGTACCAGTAAGTCAACATATTGGACTTCGTGTACCAGTAAGGTAACATGTTGGTCTTTGTGTATCAAGAAGGCAACATGTTGGTCTTTGTGTAACAGGAAGTTAACATGTTGGTCTTTGAATACCAGGAAGGGAACATTTTGCTCTTTGTGTATCAGGAAGGCAACGTGTTGGGTTTTGTGTACTTATAAGTTAATATGTTGGTCTTTGTTTACCAGGAGGTTAACATGTTGGTCTTTGTGTATCTGGAATCAACATTTTGGTCTTTGTGTACCAGGAAAGCAATATGTTGGTCATTGTGTAGTAAGAAGGCAACATGTTGGTCTTTGTGTACCAGGAAGGTAACATGTTGATCTTTCTGTACCAGGAAGGCACCGTGTTGGTCTTTGTATATCAGTAAGTCAACATATTGTACTTTGTGTACGAGGAAGGTAACATGTTTGTCTTTGTGTGTCAGGAAGGCTACATGTTCGTCTTTTAGTACCAGGAAAGAAATATGTTGGTCTTTGTGTACCAGGAAGGTAACATGTATGTCTTTGAATACCAAGAAGGTAACATGTTGGTCTATGTGTACTAGGAAGGTATCATGTTAATGTTTGTCTACCAGTAAGGTAATATGTTGTTCTTTGTTTACCAGTAGGGTAACCTGTTGGTCTTCGTGTACCAGGAAGGTAACATGTTGGTCTTTATGTGCCAAGATGGCAACATGTTGGTCTTTGTGTACCACTAAGGTAATATGTTGGTCTTTATGTACCAGGAAGGTAACAAGTTCATCTTTATGTACCAAGAAGGAAACATGTTGGTCTTTTACTACCAGGAAGCTAACATCTTGGTCTTTATGTACCAGGAGGCAATATATTGGTCTTTTTGTGACATGAAGGTAATATGTTAGTCTTCGTGTACCAGGAAGGCAACAAGTTGGTCTTTGTGTAAGAGAAATGCAACATGACGGTCTTTGTGTACCAGGAAGGCAACATGTTGGACTTTGTGTATCTGGAAGTTAATAAGTTGGTCTTTGTGTACCATGAAGGTAACATGTTGGTCTTTGTGTATCTGGAATCAACATTTTAGTCTTTGTGTACCAGGAAGGCAATATGTTGGTCTTTGTGTAGTAGGAAGGCAACATGTTGGTGTTTGTGTACCAGGAAGGCAACAAGTTTGTGTTTGTATAACAGGAAGGCAACATGTTGGTCTTTGTGTACCAGCAAGGCAACATGTTTGTCTATGTGTACCAGCACGGTAACATTTTGGTTTTTGTGTGCCTGCAAGGCAACATGTTGGTCTTTATGTACCAGGAAGGCTACATGTTTGCCTTTATGTCCCAGGATGGCAATATGGTGGTCTTCGTGTAACACGAAGGCAACATGTTGATCTTTGTGTACCAGGAAGGCAACTTGTTGGTCTTTGTGTACCAGGCAGTCAACATATTGTTCTTTGTGTACCAGGAAGGTAACATGTTGGTCTTTTTTTACCAGGAAGGAAACGTGTTGGTCATTTTGTACCAGGAAGGGAACATGTTAGTCTTGTGTACTAGGAAGGTGACATGTTGATTTTTGTGGACCAGGACGGTAACATGTTTGTCTCTGTTTACCAGGAAGTTAACATGTTGGTCTTCGTTTACCAGAAAGGTAACATGTTGCTCTCTATGTACTACGAAGGCAACATGTCTGTCTTTGTGTACCAGGAAGTTAACAAGTTGTTCTTTGTGTACCAGGAAGGTAACATGTTGGTCTTTGTGTACCAGGAAGGCTACATGTTTGCCTTTGTGTACCAGGAAGGCATCATTGTGGTCTTTGTGTAACACGAAGGCAACATGTTGATCTTTGTGTACCAGGAAGACAACGTGTTGGTCTTTGTATACCAGGCAGTCGACAAATTCTTGTTTGTGTACCAGGAAGGTAAAATTTTTGTGTTTGTGTCCCAGGAAGGTAACGTGTTGGTCTTTTTGTACCAGAAAGACAACATTTTGGTCTTTGTGTACCAGGAAGTTAACATGTTGATGTTTGTGTACCAGAAAGGTAACATGTTAGTTTTTGTTTACCATGAAGGTAACATGTTGGTCTTTGTGTACCAGGAAGGTAACATATTAGTCTTTATGAACCAGGAAGGCAACATGTCTGTCTTTGTGTGCCAGGAAGGCAACAAGTTGGTCTTTGTGTACCTGGAAGGTAACATGTTGGTCTCTGTGTACCAGGAAGACAACATGTTGGTCTATATGTATGAAGAAGGCAAGATTTTGCTCTTTGTGTACCAGGTAGGCAACAAGTTTGTCCTTGTGTACCAGCAAGGTAACATGTTGGTCTTTGTGTACCATTAATGTAACAAGTTGGTCTTTGTGTATCAGGAGGGCAACATGTTGGTTTTTGTGTACCAAGAAGGTAACATTTTGGTCTTTGTGTTCCAGGAAGGCAACAAGTTGATCTTTGTGTACCAGGAAGGTAACATGTTGGTCTCTGTGTACCAGGAAGGCAACATGTTGGTCTATTTGTATGGAGAAGGTAAGATTTTGCTCTTTGTGTACCAGGAAGGCAACAGGTTTGTCTTTGCGTACCAGCAAGGTAACATGTTGATCTTTGTGTACCATTAATGTAACAAGTTGGCCTTTGCGTACCAGGAGGGCAACATGTTGGTCTTTGTGTACCAAGAAGGTAACAGTTTGGTCTTTGTGTACCAGGAAGGCAATATGGTGGTCTTTTTGGAACACAAAGGCAACATGTTGATCTTTGAGTACCAGGAAGCCAACATGCTGGTATTTGTGTACCAAGAAGTCAACATATTGTTCTTTGTATACCAGGAAGGTAACATGTTGGTCTTTGTGTACCAGGAAGGCAACGTCTTGGTCTTTTTGTGCCATTAAGGCAACATGTTGGTCTTTATGTACCAGGGAGATAACATATTATGTTTTTGTATCAGGAAGGAAACATGTTGGTCTTTGTCTACCGGGCAGGTAACATGTTGGTTTTTGTGTACCAGGAAGGTAACAAGTTGGTCTTTAGGTACTTGGAAGGCAACATGTCTGTCTTTTTGTACCAGGAAGGTAACATGTTGGTCTTTGTGTACCAGGAAGGTAATTTGCTGGTCTTTGAGTACCAGAAAGGCAACATGTTAGTCTATGTGTACCAAGAAGGCAACAAGTTGGTCTTTGTGTATCAAGAAGGCACCAGGTTGGTCCTTGTGTACCAGGAAGGTAACATATTGGTCTTTGTGTACCAGGAAGGTAACAGGTTGGTCTTTGTGTACCAGGAGGGCAACATGTTGGTCTATGTGTACCACGAAGGTAACATTTAGGTCTTTGTGTACTAGGAAGGCAATATATTGGTCTTTGTGTACCGGAAAGTAAACATGTTGGTCTTTGTGTATCAGGAAGGCAACATTTTGGTCTTTGTATACCAAGAAGGCAACGTGTTGGTCTTTGTATACCAGGAAGGCAATATGTTGGTCTTTGTGTACCAGGAAGGCAACATGTTTGTCTTTTTGTACCAGGAAGGCAATGTATTTTCTTTGTGTATCAGGAAGGTATGAAGTTAGTCTTTGTGCACTAGGAAGGCAAGATGTTGGTCTTTCTGTACCAGGAAGCTATTGTGTTGGTTTTCGCGTACCACGAAGGGAACAGGTTGGTCTTTGTGTACCAGGAAGGCAACATGTGTGTCTTTGTGTACCAGGAAGGTAACATGTTGGTCTTTATGTTCCAGGAAAGCGTTAGGTTAGTCTTTGAGTACTAGGAAGTCAACATATAGGTTTTTTGTACCAGGATGGTAACATGTTGGTCTTTGTTTACCAGGAAGGGAACATGTTGGTGTTTGTGCCAGGAAGGTAACATGTTGGTCTTTGTGTACCAGGAAAGTAACATGCTGGTCTTTGCGTACCAGGAAAGTAATGTGTTGGTTTTTTTGTAACAGGACGGCAAAATGATGGTCTTTGTGTACCAGGAAGGCAACATGTTGGTGTTTGTGTACCAGGAAGGCAATATATTCTTCTTTGTGTACCAGGAAGGTATGAAGTTGGTCTTTGTGCACTCGGAAGGCAAGATGTTGCTCTTTC
>JAUUDZ010014504.1:0-11474 GCA_032361705.1 Panulirus versicolor | reverse complement strand
GTTGATCAATTCTCCTGTCACCTCGTCTCTTCAACCATCCTTCTGTGTACGTCGTGATGTTACTGCTGCTGCCTCTTTCTCTACTTGTATCATTTTGGCTCTTGTTCTTGCTGTCTACGTACATGCGTACCCGGCGGACACTTGCAAAGAGACACGTGTCCAGCTGCTGCTTCCCACAGTTTGTGTGAGGAGGTCCAGACAGTCGAGAATTGACGGTATAATACCTCCTCCTCCCTCCCTTTCTTCAGATAGCTAAACTTGGGGATTCTCTTCCTTTCTTATGTCTTCTCTTCTTCATATAACTTTTCCTTTTTTTTTGAGTCAGGTCGGCCTGCATACACCTGCTGAGCCCTGATGAAATTTTCCTCTCTTTTTCTTTTCCCCCGGGATGACCTCGTAAGTGAGGCATGTTTTACCCGTGCCATGTCGGTTACGGTAGGAAATGAAATCCTCGTCCAGTCCATATATTATTCTTGATCCGTCCCTCACAAGGCAAGGTTTAATTAAGTTGCTCACTAACTCCAGAAGAAACATCCAACCCATTTTATTGGTGCTGCCTCGTTTTTTGGCTTTGTCCTCATGCATTCGTTACGTAGGCTATTTGCACGTAGGCTCGTGTTTATGTATGTGCTTGTGTACGTATACATGTTTCTGTTGATGCGTTTTTATATGTGTGCTTTGCGTGTGCTCCTGTGTTTGCTTGTGTGCGCGTTTGTTTTGCATGTGCCTCTGTTTCGGTGCTTATTTGCGCTTTTGTGTGAAGAATTAGGAAGCAAGTATATTTAGGTAATAACCTTTACGACAAAATGATGAGAGGTTACCATTATACCTAACACAGCAATAGGGAAACATATTCTCGGAAGCGATAGATATAAATTCACGATAATTCTGAGATTTAGCGGACGCACACACACACACACGGTGGGACCCCAAGCCTCTGTTTGAGTTCCTGATGCAAGTTTGGACACTTATGTGCCGTAGTATAAACACCCTGACGTCTAGTCCGTAAAGTTACACAAATAAACTTAGAACAGCTTAGTTTCCGTGGACCAACAGGGAGACTTGGTCTTGGGAGTTAGTTGTAAAGTTGAGACAGGTTTGTACCCACCAAGATCCTGCCGGGCGACTAGAAGTTATATGTAGGTGACCTAATGTTGAGTATATAGGTTTATAAAATTTCATATTCGAGTCAGTGCCGTGACGGATATAGAAATAGATCACAGATGAATTGTAATATAGACTCGAGAACTATGCCAACATAAGTGTCTGTTTATGTAATGTTTCGTAAGGGCTGAATGCTTTAGAATGGCTTCACAAACTGCACTTGATTGTTACCATCTACACTTGAGTAAGGACAGAGATGGAGATGATACACAAGATAAGCTACTTGATTCAGTAGAGTGTGAGTAAGTAGCGAAGATAGTACACAGTAGGATAAGATGGATGCAGTGGCTACTCTTTCAATATCAATAGTAAGAATAAAAGTGAAATCTCTCTTAACATATGGATACAGCAGTGTGTTAACGATGAGCTAAAGATTACAACCTGCAACGAAAAAAGAAAAATCCTTTCATGAAGGAGCGTAATTACGTGAACTTGAGCTTTGTAATGAGTGGTTACTAAGAGACTGTAAAAGCAGGAAAGTAAATAATACTTGTGGACTTAAGGAAGCGAAGGACAGAATTTGTACGTATGGTATTTGGAGTGTAAGAACGTAGAGTGTTAGCAGGGTTGAAGGTCTTAAACCTACTGATGGTATCTGCCGTGAATGTAAGCTACGCTTCAGGTCAAATGGATGACTAAAGTACTTCTTTCTGGGCTGAAGAGAACCTAAGACAAATCTTTCTCATCGTTTCCTTAAGGTCAGTGATTGCCTTTTTAGGTAGGGGAGTAATACCCGTATGTCATTTTGAATTATCCTTTTTTTTCATAATTGATCATCGTTTTCCGCGTCGGTGAGGCAGCGCCAGGAACAGACGAAAAAAGGCTGCATCCGCTCACATCTATTCTCTAGTTGTCATGTGTGATGCGTCGAAACTACTGCTCCCTATCCACAACCAGGCTCCACAAACCTTTCTGTGGTTTACTCGGAACGCTTCACATACCCTGGTTGAGTCCACTGACGGCACGTCGACCCTAGTATACCACATCGTTTCAATTCATTCTATCCCGTGTACGCCTCTCACCATCCTTACTAATAGTGAAGAAAAACAGAGGGGAAGTGGTTGATATATTGCATGAGGATGATACTGTCTACATGCACCAATCGGCGAAAAAACTACATGATACTGTGGAGGAATTCTTATGAGTATAGTCCGAACAGTTTCAGTGAAGATGGACGAATGTATCCGACATAAGACAGGATGTTAAAACTAAGCAAAACGAAGAAAAAAAAAAAAATCCTGTAAGAAAAGCAAATGACAGCTGAAATAAGTGCATACAGACTGAAACTCGCATGAGTAAGCTGTAATTTGCCTTTAAAGTAAACGAGTGAAAAAAAGGGTTGTGTTATTGACGATTTTTGAAAAAGACTTGTTGATATAAGATAGGATGAAACGAAGGGAAAAGGTAGGGATTTGGAAAGGATAGATGTGAAAAGGAAAATTTCTTAACAGTGTGGGAAAGATAGAGGCAGCAGCGCCTGAGAACATGAAACAGAGCTTGTTGGTGAGACATACTTTTATGAACGTAGATAGGAAAATAGAAACTGTGAGGAGAGACAAACTGGGCTACTCATCAAATGTATCTCGAGAGATAACCACAAAGTAACGAGTTCCTCTGAGTATCAACAGCTAGGAACATCATCTTCCTCTTCTCTCTCAATATTGTCGTGACATCTCCAGTAGGCAACCAGATAGAATGATCAGGATATATATATATCTATCTCTCAGGAGGACTTTCAAGTCGCACCAGGAGGTGACAGCGGCGGTAATCATTCTGTCGCGGCGCCTCTGGCTGGTGGACCTGACACAGATAGCAGACAGGTCTCGAGGTTTCGTCATCCGTGTGTTGTAGGTTTAGGATCTGGCTAGGAATAAGAGGCTGACCTGAAGAAAATAAAATGAAATGAACGGGAAAGATGAGGATTTAAAAGGTCGTTTGTATGTCCATATGTGTTCGAGATTTTGCGTGTATGGGGGTATTTATCTATACCTTTTGTGTATGGGTATATTCATCTGTACATATTGTGTCATTCCCTGATATTGTACGTGGAGGGGTTTTTACACTGGTGGGGCCCCATGTATAATCCAGTTCTTGGTCCACCAGCCTTTTAAACTCGGGCAGTCCAACACTATACATCCTACTCATTTATCTCTCTTGGTTGAAACGAAGTATGGCTTTCCCCTTTAACTGTTATTCATCTCATTTAGGTAGATTTTTCCTTTACAAATTATCCGACTATTTGCTATCTACTTATCTACTTATCTTCTGTGTATAGCATTTAACTCGTCCCTGTAAAGCAGTTCTTTCATATCGGTTACCTTCTGTGTTGTCCCACTCTGGTCAGTCGCCATCAAATCTATTTCATAAGTTGCAGTGAGCAAACTTGAAACGCATATTCTGTGTTTATTGTAAGTTTACTGAACATTACTTTACCCACGTACTTAACAGAAGCTTCAATGTAGCACATAAGATGCCCCTAAATACTTCTAACTAGGCATTTTGATGGCACGTGATTCGCTGTGTCGACTTTCACACACAGATTCATGTGGTTTTGAACCTTGTACGGGAGTACTCAGGGAAAGACAGATATCGGAGGGCCTGTTAGTTTATGACGTTATCAGCCAATCAATATTTTACTTCTGAATAGATTTCTGTTGTAGTTAGTTAGTAGGAACAAAGCTCTTCCCCCACATTTCACTCCCTCCATCAAAACAGGATTATGTCTCGTGGAAATGTGACTTAGAAACGCTAGTTCATTTTCTGGCAATGAATCTTCGAAGGAAGGCCATGTTGCTAATCCGGAAATGAAATAAGACATGTTAGTATGCTTATTTTCATCACTATCTTCCGAAGACCATGTAGCTAACCCGGAAATAAGATAGGACCTATTTGTGTCTATTTTCATCACTGTATCATCCTTAAGTAAAACCTTCCCCTGATTTTTTTTTTTTCAAACCGGATTTTCAAAAATAGCAATTTTTTTGTGCCAACAGCGTTTGTCTATGAATTGTTTCAATGTTCGACGATTCTTTTTGGAAAGAAATCTTTTCCTGCGTTAATACCACATATTTCTTTTTTAACCTTTATTTTTGTTTCTTCTAGTAGCTGTATTTCATAGTATATCAAATACCTGTACTTGTTTAACATCGTAAGATATATTCAGAATTGGGGGAAACTTGTGCTATGCCTAAAGCTTCTTGAGAAGAAAAAAAATTATTATAACCTCAAATACGATAGGTCTCTCAGAACTGGAATTATTTTGAGCATTATACTTGAAGTTTTTCTTTACCATTTATGTAGCTTAAAGGCCAGCAGAGGTGAGGCTTGTATTCAAGACCTTAATCTATTTACACGTTGAAGAGTGTAACAATGCTCCCTAGCGGTTTGTGGTCCAGGGTTGTAACATTAAATTACAGCAGTCAATTTGTTTAATTGAATTTCGGTATTTGTGGTCAATTTGCTTAATTCGTTGCCTCTAAAGGACCTTTCAATTATCTCGAGAGTCTTACTAATACAGACTCCAAGATCTTTTCTCTACTTGGATAGAGGCTTTCCATCCATGCATGGAGGTCTGGTCCCCAAAGTGTATAAAGGCATTACCAGTGTTCTGTTACTTTACCTCCTGTTAGTGATCCGTTAGGTACTGTGGTTGTGGAAAATTAAAAATTCCCTCGGGCGTCTTTCGAGCCACTTCATGCTAAGTGATCAGCCTGTTTGTTTTGGTTAATTTGATCTAAGTGCTTCAGGACTAACATGTATTCAGTGTCTACCAGCTTTTGTTTTATGTGATTCTTATGTATGTGTGTTAGCACAGATATTAAAGAATTTCTTTTGATATGGAGGCTATTTCTTTATGGCCATGGTCTTGTTACATATTCTATGTATTTTCCTTTCTCTAAATATTGGTTATTTTTAACATATTGGATTTTTCTTCTATTCATATTAATGATTACTCTATCGTATTTCATCATTATCTTTCTTATGTATTCTCTTGAATTTATTGAGAGTCTTCCTCCTCTTTTAATGTGCTGTTTTATTCTTGGAACAAAATAGCTTATCTATTTTCTTCGACATCCAGGCTGGTTTATTCTCATTTAGTCCCCATGCAGTATATGCTTCTTGAAAGAGGGGGGAAAAAATAACCTTTTTGGCCTCTCTTCATACAGGAGATTTCTCGTAGCTGAAGTTAGCTATGCACCACTTCTTTGTACTTATTCAAGTTTTTCTTCATCTGTTATTAAGATCGGAGACTAGAATTAAAGTGTGTTAAAAATGTGCCGTTTTTACTACACACAAAAAAGGTTTTGGATAATCTGTAATGTTTTGTGATCCAGGTCCCTGGCTATGAATCCTATTGTTCAGTTTGCCTTACAACTTGCTGCTAGAGATTGTTTAATGCACTTCTGATTTTTACTGAAAACTTCGCTAAGCTCCATTTCTTTATTTGACTTGACTTAATCGTCAACGTTAGTTTCCATCTGTCATTATCTAACCAGTGGGTTCGTTTGTCGTGATTTGCCTCCGAGGAATTACTCAGCCTTCAAGTCTCACATTTTGATTCCTAGGTAATTATCCTGTTTTTCATCGCATCTCTCACTGTTCTCCTCTCTTGACTCTGAAGAACGCAGTGGGTGAAATCTTAGTGCTGTGCATCACACGGTCGTCTGACACATCTCTATAAATGTTCTTGTTCTTGTATAGAGTCCGTCTTGAATTTGCATCCTAATGCACTCATTTTCATGGTCCCTGAGAGTGGTATGTGAGCGAGTTTCCAGCACCACTTCATGAATATATGTTTGAGCTGATTACGGCTGGAAAAGGCCGTTAATGGCAGACAGAATATGTTCAGCATATACTGTACCTAGAGGACGCTCTCTCATATCCAATCCAGCCCATGGCAATCTTTCTGACCGCTACGCATGTCTCCCTCTTCATACTCCAACTTTTTACATTTTTGTTCCTTATCAGAAAAATTCACTCGCCAACCTTTCTTAAGTTACAGAATTTAGTGTTGTAAAACCTTTCCTCCATATATTGATGGGCTATACATATCTAGCTGTACACTCCGATCCATTTGGTCTCTCATCCCATCTATTCCACATTACTTCTGTCCAATAGATTTGTATTCCGCACTGTAACATACTCGTCCATAAATCGCATCGACATACATTATCCCATATGTCTATCCTTCATTTCTGTATCCAATCACTCTTTTTCTATTCTTCGTTCATTGATTCTTGTTTAAGTAATACATCACTAGTTTTACCCATGAAACATCTTCCAGATTTCATTCTTATATCTAAAACTTCTTGTGTTCCATGATCCCATCAATGATGAAACTGTATCTCATCACGCAAGCTGCCTGAGACAGTACGTAATCATCCAGGTGCATTTATGGACAAAATCATCTTAGGAATCTAAGTGGCTCCGAGACACCGAGCAGTATACATTATCACTGGTTCTGGCTGTCTCTTAAACGATGGTAGAGAAGTGATTAATGTTGGGAATGCTTGTTTGAAAAGCATCCTTCTCATGGCTATTTTTCCCCACCAATGTGTGGTTGAATTTCCGACGGGAAATATTTTTTCGTTTTTTTTTAGGTGCCAGTGGTAAAGGCTGACTAGCCATGTCCTCATCTATATTCATTCAAACCCGTAGGCGAAGGTTGGTGGGATGACCTCTGTGAATTGGTTATGCTTTCACCTTTCACCTATCAAAAGTGTGGGATCTATTTAGCAATCAGACTGGTCAGCTTTACCAGGAAGTAACAGAACATCAGACACCCAAGAGATCAGATGGACTAAGGCATAGGTAACGGGGGTGGTACAAAACATACATCCGAAGGAGGAGGTCTTCACTTTAGCACACAGTCCAGAAAGCCCGAAAAGAGGTCACGGAAGTCGAAATGTTTCACATCAGAAATGAGATCATTTCCACTATGCAAGATTAGAAGACCTCACAATACATGGAGAGAGAGAGAGAGGGGGGGGGGGGGGCCGTGACTTCCCCAGCTTTGAGAACCCAGCTTGACTAAAGAGCCCAACTGACAACCACCTGGAAACTCCATTGTTTATTACCGTATGTTCCTCAAACATATGGTGTACCTTAAGCGGCTCATGTTGCTCCACAGTCTTGTTTCTTCTGAAGAAGAAAAAACTTCGAGACATTGACTCCTGGTGGAAAATTATCCAAACATCTTGCGCTTTTGAAATATCTATGTTTTTGATGGGATGGTAAGGGTGGGATAAATGCGAAGTTCTTGGAAAGAGAAACGAGGTTTCAGTTCGTTGGAGGTGCTGGAGCCTAGAGGGAGAATCGGAATGCATATCCGAGAGCTTCTTCAGGTAACTTAAGAGTGCGTTTCAAGTTACCCATATGAAAGAATTTCTTCCTGTTATAGAACCATAGAGCAAACAGGACACGGAAGACATATTGATTTATAATGAGGCTCTTACGGCTGAAGCAGAGATTATTTATCTAGTTAAACACAAGCAGACAGGATATTCTCAAACACAAGCGGACAGGATATCCTCATTACAGCCATAAAGCATCTTTATTTATCTTTATAATTAAACTTCATAGTTCAGATGGCATGGAAAAAATGTTTAGATCGATACCGATAATTTGATAGCCTTATAGAAATGCATATGCATGTAGATTTAAGTATAACATTAGCAGTAGAGCACTGATGAATCCTGCCCCGTATAGAAACTAATTCTACTACAATGACACGTTAGTTTACTATACCCAGACAACTTGTAAACTAGACTTTGTAATCTGAACTAGTATACATTTTGACTCGACTGTAAACGCCATATTTTGATACCTCCCGTGCGCGAGACCTTTAAGAATTGTGGATATTACGAGTAAAGTAAATGCTACAATTTCCGTCTGTAACCCTCTCGTCTCATTTGCCCAAATGGCGTTCGGAAATGGCCATTTATCAAAGGTCTGACAAGTCCATCGATTTCTGCAGGTCAGGGACGCCTGACTGTGGAGGGGGTTATATAGATTTCAAAAAGGATCCTACTTTACCGGTTGAGAGAAAATCCTTTTCCTCCTCTTCACAAAATGATTAATTGCTGTGTTGCATTACCTTCGCCACACTCCTTCGGGTTATCATAACTCCTGTATTGGTGAGCTTCAGTGCAGCACACACAACAGCAATGTTACAGACATCTCTCACGCACATCTCTGGGGTAACAACTGTTTTCCTTGGATGCGGTTGGTTCATATGCCTACCTCATGAAAAGAATGAAAGAAAACGTCATTAAACGTCCTAGAAAAGCCACAAATCAAGAAATAACTTAAATCTGACGCTAGTGTAACTTTAGAGCCGCAGGACTTTGAAATGGCAAAATGATCGGCGAGGAAAACAAACTTGTAACTTCCCATATTGTTTGAGCAAATCTCTGGTCAAATCTTTCAGGTGTGTCAAAAGGGCTGTATGGGAGGATTCACTGATTATAACTGATCACCGAATCATTACCAGAGGCTGTTTGTAAAGCAGCCACAACACATTCTTCAGTCAGTCTTTTCAAACTTTTCTTAAATCAAGATAATTACATAGAATTAATCTATTATTATCAGAAGAGTTCGTCTCGCACACGACAGTAAGTGAGAACAGGCTGTTAACGGGCCAGACAAAGCTTCATGCCATGGGGAGACTCGTCCTATGACTACAGGAATAAACAGCAGCAGCTTGATAGAAACTCGGAAAAGATGAGTAATTCTGCCAATATGAATTACTGAAGGAGAATATGTTTCTTCAGAGTCTATCACAGAATTGGAAAGTGACGGTGACAACATTAATGGAACAGCATATCCTTAGTGAAGGACTCGGTAAAGCTGTATTCATCATGAAAAACTTAGCGCTCCAGAAATTAGCGGAATTCCTCGCAGTGTCGATGAGAGTTTTCTCCAAACAACAAATGAGAAATATTAGAATTTGAAGAGAGGTAAGGATTACCATGAAGAGGACGAGAATCGAGAGTAATATTAGACTATTTTCTTTTTTTTTTTGTTAGCTGGGACGGTACGGGCAACTGAGGCTCTAATCAAGACCATCACTAACGCTATGTCTATGTACGCATACCCTAGCCTGAGCCAGGTACCCATTTCATCAACCAATTCCTAAAGGTGGATGAACATTCATCGAGTCGTACATACAGCGAGATTCAGGCCAAGAAGAAGAGCTTTACGTTGTAGCCGTTTAACATCATATTAAGACTACGATATGAGTATGGTATTTTCTTAAGTATGGAACACAGGAAACTGAACCTGCTAACAAACAGAGCACCAAAGAAGGAGCAAAGGTTCATTACTTGCGTCTGTACTTCTGAAAACTAATTCCGGCCGACAAAAGAATTTCATGGTTTCAAGAAACTCTGCAGCCAACAAGGTAGACAGTGTCAGAGTACAGAGGAGAGGATACTGTGCGTTTCAGTAACGTGTATCGTAAAGTATATAGCATTCGGGCAGCATCACTAACAGTTCTGCCATCATAACTAATACGGTAGTATTACTTTTTCTGCTACTACTACTTGCTTTACTACTAGTACTTGCTTTACTAATACTACTACTACTTGCTTTACTACTAATACTACTACTATTGTTGCTACTGTTACTTGCGTCACTACTATCAGTACTACTTCGGTGGACAGATGGCTATCTTGACTGAATAGAACAAAGGACTCCACATGCTGAGGTCACCAGTGTCGTGCTGCAAGGGTGTGTGTTCTGAGACCTATGCTTTTCTTGATCGATGTTAGATTTTTGCTGGAAGATTTGGATTCCTGCCTGAATATGTTTACGGATGATGCCTAAGTCATGTGGGAGGTAAAAGGCGAAGAGGATTACAAAAAGACTTAGAAAAATTCTAAAGCTGATCTGATACATGGTTGATGAAGTTTGCCCCGAGTAAATGGAAGGTCACGAGAAGGGGTAATAGTGAAGGTGTGAGGGAGATGAAGCATGCTAGGGAGGTGTGTTACGACAAAATGAACAGGACACTTTCTCTGCTGTGGACTCTTCTTAGGATAGAGCTCCAGGGGGGGAACGAGAGGTCAGGTATAGAAAGATGTATAGAATAATAAACATAGACAGACAGACAGACAGATTGATGTATATATATATATATATAGAGAGAGAGAGAGAGAGAGAGAGAAATAATTGATGATAAAGCGATCAGCGGTCACACTACTAGACATCAGTTCCATATTTGCTATCGAGTTTAAGACCTTTCATCAGTGATTTGATATATTACCAAAAGTCTTTTTAGATTTTTTCTTCTAGTTTCTACTGTAAATGAATTAAAGTTCCGACGTTCTATACTCTCCCAGTGCGACGTATAATTTTTTCTACGTACAACTATAGTAGGGAATTGTACGTTGCCTGAATCATACATCCTTAAACTTTAAATTTTCTCAAAACGCAACAATTGCCTAAAAGCAAGAAATTGGGTTTGCGCGCAAACATCCAACCCCTGGGCTGAACAAGAGGTTCCATTCCCCAGCCATTATAGCGTTACCGTTTTTACCTCAAAGGTAATACAACATGGCTTTTCTAGACAATTTATCCCCTCGCAGGACGCGGGAAAAATTAAAATGAGCATCGACGTTGAGGAAATGGGTATTACTGCCTTCTGGATTGCTGCTGTTAAGAGAGAAGTTTGGTTCCTACACATTCGTTACGTTCCATTAGTATATCAGTGATGCATCTTCGTCAGATTACAAGCTTCCCCTTCATAAGAGCAGGATATAGAGGCAATGCGATATTGCGTCAAAGAATATGCACCGATTAATGTCCATATGATTAATTTCTTGAAGGAAATGCGTCGATTTTATGATATCGAATGAAGGGATAAGCTTGAGTTACATGTTAATGTTAAATAATCCAACTGAGTTCAGTATGCCTACGTCTTGTACCATCGTAGAACCTTTAGGATTAAAGTTTTCTTTCGTGCGACTCAGCATTAAAATCTTTTTCTCTATTTTCTCTATTCGCTACTTTCAACTAGATACATCAGTATGTATACTGTCGTCAGGCGAGAACTCCTTTTACGCCAGGTCATCATTACCCATCAGCCAATTTTGTTGCCTAACCATGTTTCTTGGGCATTGGTCCTGGCCTGATCAACAGAGGTAAACTCGTTTTCCACCGCAGGGAACAGGAATTTCCTCTGTTTACTGCAGAGAACGATACCGACCTCTTCCCACTTAGTTGCGACATCCCTTCACACATGGAAAGCATGAAGAACAGTTGCGACATCCATTCACACATGGAAAGCATGAAGAACAGTTGCGACATCC
>JAUUDZ010014493.1:0-11475 GCA_032361705.1 Panulirus versicolor | reverse complement strand
TATGTGGACAAGACAGAAAACCGTTTACAAAGTTTGCCTACGACAAAGTTATCTAGTCTGTATGGACTTTCACTAATATCAATATTACAATTCTTTTGTGTATTCAATAAGAGAAGATTCAGTGATATTCTCTTGGTCAATCAGTTATTAACTATAACTCCTTGAATGAAAATTATCATACTAAACACACAAAGAACTGTAGCATGAATATTAGTGAAGGTCTATACAAATTGAAGAACTTTGTCGTAGGCAAAAATTTGCAAACGGTTTTCTGTCCTGTCCACATAAATTTTATGACCGGCATGATGCCAGACCCGACCACCACCATCCAGAAACACTTGTGTACCAACGGCGTCGTAAATCCGCTTCTATTCTCTATATAAGGTGGCTAAGTCTTGTATCTCATTCTTGTATCTCCCCTGACGATGTGATCATCACACGAAAATGCACTTGGGAACTTACTGTGTTCCATTTTCCTCGTGCTTATCAGAAAATACTATACCACGCGAAACACTGTGACCTACTGCAACATGTATATATCTGAAAGTACATGTCTGTTCCTATTTATAAGAAATGGACGCGTGTTTGTATCATTTGTGTATGGATTTGTAAACGATCATAAATATTAACGTGGATGTACTGTGTGAGCAGCGTGTGTATGAATATATCCTTCATATGTGATTTTCCTTAAGTACTAAACTGTACTGTGCCTATGAATAACACGAATCCAGGGGAATGG
This sequence comes from Panulirus versicolor, assembly GCA_032361705.1. Lineage (NCBI taxonomy): Eukaryota > Metazoa > Arthropoda > Malacostraca > Decapoda > Palinuridae > Panulirus > Panulirus versicolor. The sequence continues at coordinate 10,736 of JAUUDZ010014493.1, read as the reverse complement.
TTGAGGAGTGGATGGTATTCAAGGAAGCACTGCGTGACTGTGTGGGGGAAGTGCGTGGCACAGCTACTCATAAAAGTTCGTGGCTCATAAAAGTCCGTATGTGTGTGGGTGTGTGTGCCATCCTTTTCTGGACGGCGAGTATATATAAGGACGTGACGACACACATACACACGGAAGAACTGTGACGTTGATGTAATAAAGTAATAAAGGATTATGTGTGTCAATCATGTGTTATCGGTAGTCAAAATTCAGTTGCACAGAGACCCCTCACAAACTTTTATGAGTGACCCACGAACTTTCATGAGTGACTCAGGGTTTCGGTGTCTCGATGTGCCTCACCTCAGCGCCGAACACGTTCCCATTTTCTTCGATAAAAAACGCTATGAGACAAAAATACCAAATTTTTAACCAAAACGACCCCGATAAGCTCTTCGTTAATATCATTCAAATAAACATTTATGCAAAAAAATATATCTCTACACAACACCATGTGGAAAAATAACATTTTTCTTAACGCGCATACGTAAAAATGTATGGCTTGTACATACATATACTACACATAATATAAGTCCTGAGATACGTTATCTATCTATCTAAACAAAATCCAAACATGAAGGAAAATACGAGGTTAAATAATGAGGAGACAGCTCCACTTACCTGTGTCTCCAGGTCCCGTTCAGCACAACACCCGTCCAACACCTCGACCCCCATCACCGAATAACTGCTGACCCCATCAATGTCCTCCGTCAGCCTCAGTATAACTTCTTTATCGACAATGATCACTAGTATATAACATCGTCTCCACGTCCATCAATAACTGAATGGTTACCCATTCTGAATGTTTACACTGACACTTTCTGAATGTTTACACTTACACTTTCCGAATGTTTACACTGACACTCTCAAAGTTTACACTTACACTTTCTGAAGGTCTTTCCACACATCGTTCTTAGATGCACTGTTATGTAAACAGTTCTCGCACACATAACGCGGCTTAACGATCATTTAAATACAATTATACGTATAAACGCAAAACACACACCAGCGTCTGGTCTGTGGGGGGAGGAACAACACAGCTGGACCGTCATGATCCAAGTATTGTGTAGCTCAGAGGTAAAACTATCCACACATTACCAGAATTTTTGAAGCGTTGTCGAAAGTTACCACAAGCGCGCCATCTGACGGATGAGCTAATAACTTGTAAAAGAAAACGGGTGGAGACCTAACTCCTGAAAGACGCATCAGAGAAAACGTGTTACATGAGTAACTATCTTAAATATGCCAACCAAATGGTTTTTAAAATTTCATCAACGTTTGTAGTAACATGTATATAAATTTCAACTTTGGTAAATGAATAACTATGAATATCTAGTATTCACATTTCGAGTAATATCTCATTATTTCAACGTGTACAAGTAATAGTAAATGAGTTTTCTTTAGTTTTAATCTTAATCATCGTTAACTTGTCTGATGAAATGACTAGAAGGAAACATATTTATCCAACCAATCGTCTTTATCGTCAAATCAGATTACTTACACAGTATTGTTATGCATGAATCATTAACAACAAAGCAGATAAAACGTAATTAGCCAATCCAGCAGACTACCTCAAATACACTTGATTAGGAAACAAAAAGAAAAAAGATACAAACAAACATTAAAGCAAACGGAAAACGCATGCATTTTTTTACGAAACAAAAAAACAAACAAACAAACATAATATGCAAACAGATAAAAGTAACAAAAGAATAACATAACGAACACTGAAGCCAGTCAAGTAACATGTAAAGATAACACCAAACAAATGCTAAAGCATTTAACAAAATAACATGCAAAGAAAAAAATAGCATAAACCCATGAAACATTTATGATAACAAAATAATGATATAACGAACCTATATAAAAAAAAAAATAGTCATGCAAAGTAGCCAGCAGAACCTAACAACATACAGACTGGTTCCTCTCCCTACAACTATCCACTTGTGTTCATCCTTCGTGCCAGCTACATATATTCAGATAATCCAGCCTGAGCCTGGACGGCCACACACTGCTTGCATCCTTCATCTGTTTACTCTTTTACAATGTGTCAGTATAAGATGGGGAGGGCGTCTCATCTCCCCAGCCCCCATGCCCTTACTTGCTGCCTCTTACAGCACACAGGAGAGGAGTGTGGCTAAGTTTTCACATATATCCTTATGCCCAGAGATAAGAGGGAATCGATTTACGATAAGAGATAAGGGAGATCGGAATACTGCACAGAACTACAAACTAGCATCTATGACGAGTGAAGACAGCGGGGCGCTAGAAAAGGCAGGAATCAGAGAGTCAGGAGTTACCTAGATGATGATGATGATGATGATGATGAGAGAGATAGATAGAGAGAGAGAGAGAGAGAGAGAGAGAGAGAGAGAGAGAGAGAGAGAGAGAGAAGCGACGCTGCTTCAGAAAAGACAAGTGATGCGTAGCAAATCTCTTTCACATCTCTGTGCACGACAGAAGAGCTGGGCAGGTTGGACATATTATCTACTTTCGAAAATCCGAGAGGCATTTGTCGCTCTCCTGAAATACCTCGGTTCCCCAAACAGACACACGTCCCTGCCCTCTGTTTCTATCTACATATGGATAACATCCTTCCCTAACTCGTGTGTTGTTGCTTCTTATCCTTCGTTCATGGACGTATACAATTCTCCCTCTCCAAACGACCCCGAAACGGATGCCTTAAAAATCATGTTTTGTCTCAGTTTTCTTGTGTCTTATAACCAATTCCATCTCAAATGCCAACTGATCAAATATTCTGGTCTGCACCACCAGTAATGTGTCAGACGCCAGTGACAGCTTGTAATGTCAGGAGTAAAATATTATATGAACTTACACCAAGAAGCATTTTCGGTAAATCGAAAAAGCTCGGGGACGTCAGCGAACTCGCGTCCATAATTCAAAATCCAAGGTGATTAAACAATCCGAGACTACCAACTGGGGGAGGTAACTGATCAACTTCACCGGAGAAGTAAGGCGTGTGTTAACCCCCACAACACAGCCACTAAGCAGGTGCCGCCTGAGGCAGGAGCTGGTGTGGGACAAAGACCATCTTACCCCTCCAGGTCACCACGACCTGTACCACATCAACTTTCCTGCGGTGCACCGAGACGTAGTTACGTAGACCGAACTGTTCCATGTTCAGAGTTTACGTTTTCTTTATCATCATCTTTTACCACTGTTTGTATGAAAGACCTTTTTTGTGTAAACTAACAGTAGCAGTTAATACGATCCCTTCGTAATGAGTTTAGTGGCTATCTTGATCTTATACGAAGATTATATTTGCAAATTCATTATATACCCATAATATGTTACCTAAACGCATTCATTTTCCATTCAAGAGGGTCTTTCATAATGAATCATATTCACTCAAGTTTGCTACTGTGGCTAGTGTATAATTCTGTAGAAAAAGACCAAATGTCAGGTAAATAATGCGAGTGATTATGTCAGGACCAGCGACGTATTTAGCCAGACGAAAGTTTCCTATTTTCAGAACAACGCCTCGCCATGTACAGCTACGGACCAGCTACAGCAACAACTACAACAAGGCTTTGAAGGGTGACACTAGACTGAACGGTATCACAAGATAAACAAGTGAACAACTTTCCTCAACTCTTGCCTTGCAGACGAGAAACAAGAGAAAAGAAAATTGTTTGGGTTTTCAAAACGTTCAGGTTAAATAAAGGCACCATCTTCGTTCAACTAACGTAGTCGAGGCTCGTTATGAGAATATACTGCCTTTGTTATAAATGATAGATAATAAGTGCCCACATGAGGAGGTTTTCTACGAGAGGAAGAAGATATTAGCATCCTTGTAACTCACCTGTGGCAGGTGGGTGGCGCTTGTGGTGGTGGCGGCGGCCGCTTACCACAGTGTGGCAGACGCTGGGGAAACATCGCTGTACCTCGTACTCTGGAAATGAAGATAATTCATCTTAGCCAGCAATATGAGTAAGCAAGGGCAGTCCTGCTCTAAGGCCTACAATATCTGAGGGAACACATCTCAACTCCCCCTGACTACAGTTCATACTGAAGATCTTTACGTATAACATCCAGAATATTTCAGCGAATGGTTGGATGTAAATACGAGCGATGATACAGGTGAAGAATATTCCTGACTACTGATGTAAATTAAGATAATAAACAAGTCTCTTGTATATGTTGAGAAGCAACAGGACCTGACAGTTGGAGAGTCGTTCCCCTCCACACAAATGACACCAAACCCCGGATCACCGAGAACAATGGTTCAGTTTGAGTTCATGACGGTCCATCATGCTAACTGATGCTGCCCACTACCCAGCCTCCCAGGAACGGCAAACGCTGGACCAACGGAGGCCTGTGGTAACATAACAGGCTGTTACAACTGACACAAGATTTTGTCAGATGTTAGGTTTATATTTTCAGTAACTGTGGCCACCATTCTGCTGTAGCAAAACAGCAGACATATGTATTACACTCACAGTTTTCCTCATGAACAGTCGTCTCACTCGTACGTAACATGGAGAGGACAGACATTTCAAGAAAGAAAATCAGAATGAAACTCTAAAGTTGAACACTGGGAGGAAAAAGAGAGAGGTGGCAACTTCTCGAGTCAGGCGTTGTTACCTGCTCAACAGACAGGTCTTCCCCAGGCCAAATATTCGCCGCTTCTCGAACCACCGCTTCTTGAGGAGGTCGTTGCCTTATATCAGAGGAACTATCTCTCTGGCCAACACCCTTGAAAGGTGTTCGTTTACCCCGTCAATCTACGTCCTTCAGGGGAGGAAGTGCTGGAACAGTGTGAAATGTTCCGTCTGAGGGAAACGTTCTGGTGTCCAGCAAAGTGTCTGTTTTACTTGGAATTTCGTAAGATGATTTCTAGTGAGAGAAAGTCTTTGAAGAAGGAAGAATATTCATGTTGTGATCTTTTAACCGATTGAGAATTTTGTTCACCATATCCACGCCACAACTACAGGTCAAGGCACGCTGAGTAGTATACAAGACATGTTAACTTTTTAACTCGTCATAACGTCTGTGATGGAACTGAAATGCTGATGTTGTACCCCCAACACACGTGAGCGATGTCACCTGCTCCCAAGTCTTGCTTCTCGGAATGGCTGGAGAAAAAATTCTACGTTTATGAAGGATATTCATGTACTAAATGTTGACACAAATGTGTAATATTAAGAGGAGCGTGATATCCATGTATGTACGAGCGTGTTGCCCAAACACACACACACACACACACACAATATACAGGCTTTCAAGGTATAGTGATTAGCGTTACTGCCCACGAGTCAGCGTGGGCCCGCATGGTTTCCAACACAATGGGCCTAGACCAAACTTAGGGGTTCATCCCTCCTCAGAGCTGGTCGGTAAATAGGTACGTTGTTTACGGTGGGGTGTGTGTGTGTGTGTGTGTGTGTGTGTGTCTCATATGGGTGTATAGTCATGAAATACACATAAAAAAAGGTTAATAAATGAGGCACTACGAGAGTAAAACTCTCCCACCGTATTACGAAAATAATATTAACAATTAATGATCACACTAGGCACAATAACCCTTACTAAAAAGCGAAATATTAATCAAAGTTTAACCAAAGCTTCAAAAAGGAAATAATTCAGACATTCTTCGACTGATAATAAGGAAAGTGAGAGGAACGTTTTCCTAGTAATTCGTCTCTATGTTCAAGGAGAAATTCTAAGTTTTAATTACTGTATCTAGAGGTGAGGGTTGAGCCAGCTGTGCATGACTCAGCAGGTAAGAGAAGATAATTAAGGGGGAGTGAAGTCTTGCGGACACGACCGTCATGCACACACTGTGCCTGGTGACCCTGGCAACGTCTCGGCCACTGATTACTAACCTGTCGTCTGTCTTGACAACGTCTCAGCCGCTTATTTACAACCCTTGCACTGACGTCTCTGCCCGCTTGATGCACAACCCTTGCCTTGCCAACATCTCAGCCGCTTGATGTACAACCTTCACTTAACAACGTCTCAAACACAAATATGTAACTTGTTTCTTACAGTAAAATGCCCTTATTCCCACCTGAAGATCCATTGTTTTTCTTACCAGCTTCCAGTGTGGCACGGTGTTGAATGCCTGTAGACATTGAAGACAATCCACCTAGCATTCTCTTTTGTGTAAAACAGAGAGCTCACTTTCTCGTAGAAATCCAAAAAAAGTTAGTTGCATGTGACGTCCATTCCCTGGAGGAACGCTGTCGCTCACTTATGCAGTGTCTCTTCCTCAGGAGATGATCCAGTGGCTTTCTAGATATCCCCGTCGCCCTGTGGCCCGTCCCACCCGGCCCACCCGGTAGAGGGAGGGGTTCCGCCCGTGGAGAAATATCATCAGAACTATTTCATCTCATTTGTGATGGGGGCCACTGTGTCTTCCACCGTGAAGAGCACTTCTGAAGCTGTCTTTGTGTTCCTCGTATATCCTCATATAATCTTCATTGACCCTTCCCTCCGAATTCCTGAACCTGCTGTAGCTGCTTCGTGACAATTTTACTCCCGATAATTCTATGGAAAAGTTTAGGATTACCCCTCGCCTTGTGCACGATAATCACCTCAAAGGTTCCTCATTCCTTATATCGTTCTTTTCCTGTTCCTTGTTCTCCTATGCTTCAGAAATGTCATCTGGCTGGAGTCCTGCCTATATCAACACTACAGGACGTCGAGAAATTCCGTCTCAGTGCATCCCCGGGTTTCCTTAGCTTTACGACACATTTTCCTGCTAAACCACTTCTCCCTCTTTCTCAACCTTACCTAAGTCTTATGAGGTTTGAGGTACCCACTGGCTACTATTTCACTATTTCATATTTCCCAGAACCCATCAACACAATGCCCTGGTTACTGAGCTCCATTTCCCAATTTATACATAAACACTGCTGAGTTGTGTTTGAAGTTTCCACTCTCATATCTCCTCTCTTGAGTCTGGTTTCTTCTCTGCTGTTCGTATCAAATCCTTATTCCCCACATGATAAAACAGAAGCATTATGTTATCATTGGTTCCCACACCCTAGTGAATCATTACCCACTTGTGTTGTTCCGTCTCTTAACCTTGTATACATATACCATGTCTCTTAACCTTGTATACATGTACCATGTCTTTTCGCCTATGTATGTATACACACACACACACACACACAAACACCTGTGTGTGTGTGTGTGTGATCCACTTTCCAGAGTAGTTCATGGAAGTAACCAACTATAATATCATGTGACTATATAATCCTGTCACTATAACATCCTGTTACCATAACATCCTGGGACTATAATATCCACTGACTGTAAGAGCCACGGACGGACACTGACGCAATCCATTTGCATACAACCTCCACAAGAGTTGCCACCAACTTAGGATGTATTTATGAAGTGCTTGTGATGGATGCTACTGCATAGCCCCTCGCCCCACCGACCCCTTACGACCCCCACTGAAACTGCCACACGACCCCACAGGGGGACATAAGACCCCCCCCCCCTTCCCCTCCGGATTGGCAGCCACCGCTGTATCGTTCATGATATCCTGAATTACGATACTACAATGTATCGTACATATTCTGAATTACGATACTACTATGTATCGTACAAGACATTCTGAATTACGATACTACTATGTATCGTACATGATATTCTGAGTTACGATACTACTATGTATCGTACATGATATTCTGAGTTACGATACTACTATGTATCGTACATGATATTCTCAATTACGATACTACTATGTATCGTACATGATATTCTGAGTTACGATACTACTATGTATCGTACATGATATTCTGAATTACGATACTACTATGTATCGTACATGATAATCTGAATTACGATACTACTATGCATCGTACATGATATTCTCAATTACGATACTATTTTGTATCGTACATGATATTCCAAATTACGATACTACTATGTACTGTGCATGATATTCTGAATTACGAAACTATTATGTATTTTACATGAAATTCTGAGATACAATACTATTATGTATCATACATGATATTCTGAATTACGATACTACTATGTATCGTACATGATATTCTAAATTACAATACTACAATGTATCGTACATGATATTCTCAATTACAATACTACTATGTATCGTACATGATATTCTCAATTACAATACTACTATATATCGTACATGATATTCTCAATTACATTACTAATTTGTATCGTACATGATATTCTTAATTACAATACTACTATATATCGTACATGATATTCTCAATTACAATACCACTATGTATCGTAAATGATATTCCCAATTATGATACTACTATGTATCGTACATGACATTCTCAATTACGATACTATTATGTATCGTACATTACATTATGAATTACGATACTATGTATCGTACATGACATTCTCGATTACGATACTATCATGTATCGTACATTACATTCTGAATTACGATACTATGTATCGTACATGATATTCAGAGTTACGATACTACTATATATCATACATGATATTCTGAATTACGATACTATGTATCGTACATGATATTCTGAATTACGATACTACTATGTATCGTACATGATATTCTGAGTTACGATACTACTATGTATCGTACATGAGTCCCTGTCATCCAACCGTGTTCACTGTCACGTTGGTTATAAGGTAATACTTTCGTCTATTTACTCTCTCTAAGAACTTGTGTCTCCATGACACTCCGTCTCCATCAGAACGCCACATTCCTCCCGTCTCTCATTGTAACTAAACTCCTTCACTAGAAGTACTGTCCCATGGCTGAGAAGTGTGTGTGTGTGTGTGTGTGTGTGTGTGTGTGTGATGACATTTACGTATCACGGGGAGAGACTTTCTGACTCGTTTCGTCCCGTCTCTCATCCTTGTATACATGTAAATTGTCTTTACTTCCATGTATGTACGTGCGCACACATACACACCCTAGCCTATGCCAAGTCGCCATTTGATCGACCAGCCCCCTAAGGAAGGATGAACAGCTGGGTGGACTGTGCACTAGCGAAGAGGATTCGATCCTACGCAACTTACACCTTCGTGAGGATCAATAACACGAACAGCTAAACCACGGAGGTGTATGTCACCAGGACCTCACTATCTGTCTCCCGGACATAATGTGTTGACCTAAGACCCATCTCTCTCTCTCTCTCTCTCTCTCTCTCTCTCTCTCTCTCTCTCTCTCTCTCTCTCTCTCTCTGGGGATGACACGTATTTACCCCACCACTGCTCCGTTTTTTCTGCTATGATACACACTTGTCTGGACGCCAGTATAGAGATCGCTGGGGGCCCACATGTGTTCGCCCGGGCATCGCTACATGTAGCCGGAGCAACACCAGGTTGTCCAAGCTCCAGTTTACATACATCCCTAGATCAACATGTACACAGTTGGGGAGGCCTAAATATCCTTCGAATAGCATGTGTATATCGAGGTTCCACCGAATATCTTAAGGGAAACGTGATTTCGTCTACGTACTTTTGGATATATTCACGGAGAGAGAATATCTTAAAGTGAATACCAAAATATATATATTAATATATATATATGCTTACAGGAACGTGTATATATCTCATTACGAGACAACGTTAAGATATGACCAAATATCTTTATGGAAATGTGTCTTTGTTTTAGATAAACGTGACTCAATATCTTCAGGTGACCGTGTGTTTACCTAGACATCTGCAGGAGCAACACACCAAGTTTACCCGGCCGTCACTATTCATCCGCAGGGCACACAAGTTTACCCAAGCATCACCACACACTCTGAAGGGAACACAAATTCACTCAGGCATTACTTAACCCACTGCAGGGAACACAAGTTTACCCAGGCATTACTTAACCCACTGCAGGGAACACAAGTTTACCCAGACATCATTTGACCCACTGCAGGGGAACACAAGTTTACCCAGACATCATTTGACCCACTGCAGGGGAACACAAGCATACTCAGGCGTCACTATACATCTGAAGGGGAACAAAAGTTTACTCAGGCAACACTTGCCTCCTCACTGCAGGAGGAGGCAAGATTACCCAGGCGTCACTAGACGTCTTCAGGGGGAAAAGCAAGTTTACCCAGGCATCACTGGACATGTTTATGGGAAGATGAGAAGACACAAGCATCGCTGGGCATCCTCAAAGGAGCCTGTGTTTCCCCGAACATCACAAAGATATCTGACATCACATCAGCTCACACGAGACACAGCAGGGCAATGACTGACATCTGCCGGGAAGGGAATGTATCTTCAAAAGGATACGGGAGGAAAAATGTGGGAAAGAGGCAGGTGGCTGACGTGGCCTGAGGGGCCCCAGGCCTGCTGCCTCCGCTGACGCTAAACTGTGGCGGCCGTGGGCCGCAGAGCGGAGAGATCTGAGGGGTGAGGGAGACGGGAGAGGAGGAAGACTCAAAGGAAAAGATCAGGAGAGAGAGAGAGAGAGAGAGAGAGCGAGAGAGAGAGAGATTTAAGTGATAAAGACAGACAACAGGAGGCCTGATTGGCCCACGACTGGGTTTTCTGGTAAATACTACAAAAAGAGTTTGACTAGACAAGAAACTGTAATCCCGCTCAGCCGTTTTTTTCTTAAGCTATCACCGACTCCCCGCTGCTGCACATTAGCCTTGTAGTGTCCCCGTTACTGCTGTCGTTTATACAGTTTATTTCTGGCGTTTTTCTCAAAGTATACCTGAATTTATGGAATATTTGTCTAAACGATTTTTGAAGGTATTCAT
>JAUUDZ010014482.1:0-11475 GCA_032361705.1 Panulirus versicolor | reverse complement strand
AGCTTTTGATAACGAAAGATCTTGCTCGCAAAAATGATATACTGTAGACTCGACATAACACAATCCTGCCTATTATCTTAGTTTTTTTTTCGCAAGGCAAATTTACTGTACCCCTCCGCCTGTACTGCAGGTGAGGATACAAAGTACAATAGTAAGTTTGCGTCCATGAATAATGAAATCTTTCTACAGAGTAGAAATACTTTATCAAACAGATCGATAATTTTGACAGTTTGGCTCACTAACTTTGAATTAAGACTAATTTTTCTCCTACTCAAAACGTTTTACAGACGTCTTGTTAGTTGTTGGTGGGGAGGGAGTCGATACGAGTGTGTTTACTGCCTTCTTGATTACAAGTGTTCGTAAGTCCTCATTCGAAGTACTTTATGTCAAAAGTATTCACTCGAGCCACAGTGGTTGAATACTTTGTTTTATTCCAGCATCACCAACATTAACATCGCCTTCAGTAGGTGTGTGTTTCAAGATAAGGTACAGGTCTTCTCAAATCCTGATTACCCAGCTGTTCAGGGAGGGTGTAGTAGCGGTAGGTATGTAAGTATTCTCCTGAACAGCTACAACTATCACGCTGGCGTGTACTTTATACTAAAATCCTGGGCAGATGGCGATGCCCAGCAACAACATAGAAGATTCACTTACCTGCAAGAGATCCCATGTGGAATTTGTATATATTTATGGTTCCCTCGTAAATATATATGGATCTTAATCATATTTGAACCTTTTTACTTGACTAACAAAGAAGAAAGATACAGTTAACCTTACTACTACAGTTAACTGCTTACAGATATCTGTCGTCTCCAGCTAAAGTGAGGACATCATGGAACACATCAGATGGGTCATTCCCCAGGTAGGCCTATCCTTCCTCGGTACTCGATAGTAGAAACCCATTTTTGACCCATGAAACTAGACCCCATGAGGCTCTTTTTAGTCTAACAACGTAAATCATAACATTCCTTGTTAATCATCAACATAGGATATTATTCATTATCTCCACTCACATAAATGGGCTCTTATGAATTGTTCTCCTGTCACGAAAATTCCTCAAAAAAGGAAGAAAAAAAAATGCCCTGATTACAATTACGAATTTGTGCCTTTTTCTCCCACAATATTGTATAGCTTAGTCAGCCTCACACACACACACACACACACACGGCAACAGCAAACAAGGGAAACTTGACAGCCATTTTCAGATAATATCTATTATATGAGGACATTGTCTACTTGAGATAATGTGGAAGACTCGAAGACGTTGTATCATTTGAATAACGTAAAACTTATGTGTATTTCTGTGGCGTAAGTGGGGCGGGCAGACGAGAAGCCTACTAGCAGTCTCGGTCCAAAACACACAGTACTCTACTCACCACCTCCTCCTCCTCCTCCTCCCGCCAGGGAGTCTGTGTTGACCGTGTGGGAAGTGTAGGATGGCTACTCACTCACCTTGCCAGTCCCAGCAGAGGTCCGTGATGGTGAGGGTGGCTAGTGTGGTGGCCACGGTAACTGCCACCACCTGCCATCCTTCGTAACTCGCCGCCTTCTGCTCCAGCCCTGCGGTACAGACGTCGCTCTGTTACACCATCTCTCTACACTGTCACTCTAGTACACTCTACACAGACACTCTAGTACACTCTACACTAGCTTGTACTCTGATGTGCTCTACAATTACTCGCTTTATACTCAACGCTGACTTCCTGTGATGCACTCTACAATTACTCGCTCATACCACTTGACTTACTCTGATGAACTCTACAATTACTCGCTCATACGCGCTACACTGACTTACTATGAAGCATTCTACTCGCTCAAACACTCTACACTGACTTACTCTGATGCACTCTACAATTATTCGCTCATACACTCTGACTTGCTTAGATGCACTACACTGAGCAATACACTACAAAGACTCACTTAGATGCACTTCACTGACTAATACACTCCACAGATTTGCTGTAATACACTCGACACTGACTTACTGTAATACAATCGACACTGACTTACTCTGATACACTCCACATTGACATCCTTATACACCTACCTATACACTGTCCACTGACTTATTTTGATACATTTTGCAATGACTCACGAATACATTTTAGACTAATAAATCCTGGTACACTACACTGATACACCTACCCATACACTCTACAATGATTCACACTGATACACTCACCCAAACACATCCCTGATACACCTTACAATGACTCACTGTAATACTTTTTACACTTACTCAATCTGATGCACTACACTGTCTTACCCACTTTCATATACTCTCTTGGATGCTGACTATAATACAGCCGATTATGCACTCTACACTGACTTACTTGCACTTACTCTCATAAATCTGATACATTGTACCCTAACTTACTCTGATACACCACAATCTACACCGATTATCTATATTACGCTCCACATTGACTTACTCTGACACACCCAACCATACACGCTACACTGACTTAGTCCGATATACTCCACAAAGACTTTCTCTCATATACTTTGTACTAATATTCTATTATGCACTCGACACTAACTTGCACTGATGCATTCTACAATGAATCACTCTAATGCACTCTACACTGACTCACTCTGATACATTACTTATAGTGAAACGATCTGTACTGGATCACTCTGATACACTGGTCCATACACTCTACAGTGATTAAACGCTGTCACAAAACACTGATTATTTCCATGCTGACTCGTCCTAGTACATCCGACAATACACTCTGCACTGACTTACTCCAATACGCTTTATACTGACTCGCTCTGTACGCCCGACCATGCGCTACACTGACCGACTCCATACACCCAACCATGCACCTCACTGATCCACTCTGTATAGCCGATCATGCACTACACTGACTCACTCTGTACATCCGTTAATGCACTACACTGGCTACTCTGTTCACCCGACCATGCACTACACTGACCAACTCTGTACAGCCGACAATGCTCTACACTGACCCACTCCGTACAGCCGACCATGCACTACACTGACCTACTCTGTACACCCGACCATGCACTACACTGACCCACTCTGTAAAGCCGATCATGCACTGCACTGACCTACTCTGTACCGCCGGTCATGCACTGCACTGACCCACTCTGTACACCCGACCAAGTACTACACTGGCCTATCTGTACAGCCGACGAAGCACTACACTGACCCATTCTGTAAAGCCGACCATGCACTACACTGACCCAATCTGTACAGCTAACCATGCATTACACAGACCCACTCTGTACAGCCAACCACGCACTACAATGGCCCACTTTGTAAAGCCGACCACGCACTACACTGACCCACTCTGTACGGCCGACCATGCAGTAGAGTGACCCACTCTATACAGCCGACTATGCTGTACACTGACCCACTCTGTACAGCAAACAATGCACTACACTGACTCACTCTGCACACCCGTGCATGCACTACACTGACCCACTCTTTACAGCCGACCATGCACTACACCAATCCACCCTGGACACCGACCATGCACTACACTGACCCACTCTGTTTAACCGACCATGCACTACACTGACCCACTCTGTACAACTGACCATGCACTACACTTACCCACTCTGTGCAGCCGACCATACACTGCACTGACCCACACTGTAAAACCTATCATGCACTACACTAACCCACAATGTACAGCCGGCCATGCACTACACTGATCCACTCTGTACAGCAGCCCATGTACTAAACTGACCCAATCTGTGCAGCCGACCATGCACTACACTGACCCACACTGTAAAGCCGACCATGCACTACACTAACCCACTCTGTACAGCCAGCCATGCACTACACTGATTCACTCTGTGCAGCAGCCCATGTACTAAACTGACCCACTCTGTACAGCCGACCATGCATACACTAACCCATTCTGTACAGCCGACCATGCACTACACTGACCCACTCTGTTCACCCGACCATGCACTACACTGATGCACTCTGTGCACCGTACCATGCACTACATTGACCCACTCTGTACAGTCGACTATGCACTACAATGACCCACACTGTAAAGCCGAGCATGCATTATACTGACCCACTCTGTACAGCCGACCATGCATTACACTGACCCACTCTGTACAGCCGACCATGCATTATACTGACTCACTCTGCACACCCAAGCACTTACTACACTGACGCACTCTGTACAGCTGACCACGCAATACACTAACACACTCTGAACAGCCGACCATACACAACACTGACCCACTCTGTTCATCCAAGCATGCACTACACTGACCCACTCTGTACAGCTGACCACGCAATGCACTGACCCACTCTACAGCTGACCATGCACTACACTGACCCACTCTATATAGCTGACCATGCACTACACTGACCCACTCTGTAAAGCCGACCATGCACCACACTGACCCACTCTGTACACACGAGCATGCACTACACTGACCCACTCTGTACAGCCGACCATGCTCTACACTGACCCACTCTGTACACCAGAGCATGCAGTACACTGACCCACTCTCTACAGCCGACCATGCACTACTCTGACCCGCTCTGTAAAGCCGATCATGCACTGCACTGACCCACTCTGTACAGCCGGCCATGCACTACAATGACCCACTCTGTACATCCGACCAAGTCTACACTGACCCACACTGTTTAACCGACCATGCACTACACTGACCCACTCTGTACAGTTGACCATGCACTACACTTACCCATTCTGTGCAGCCGACCATGCATTACACTGACCCGCACTGTGAAGCCTATCATAAACTACACTAACCCACTCTGTACAGCCGAGCATGCACTACACTGACCCATTCTGTACAGCCGAGCATGCACTACACTGATCCAATCTGTACAGCTGGCCATGCACTATACGTAGCCACTCTGTGCAGCCGACCATGCACTACACTGACCCACACTGTAAAGCCTACCATACACTACACTAACCCACTCTGTACAGCCGCCCATCCACTACACTGATCCACTCTACAGAGTAGACCATGCACTACACTGACCCACACTGTAAAGCCTACCATGTACTAAACTGACCCACTCTGTGCAACCGACCATGCACTATACAAACCAACACTGGAAAGCCGACCATGCACTCTGTACAGCCAGCCATGCATTACACTGATCAACTCTGTACAGTAGCTCATGTGCTAAACTGACCCGCTCTCTTCATCCGACCATGCACTAAACTGATGCACTCTGTGCACCTTACCATGCACTACATTGACCCACTCGGTACAGTCGACCATGCACTGCAATGACCCACTCTGTACACCCGGGCATGCACTATACTGACCCACTCTGTACAACCGGCCATGCACTACACTGACCCACTCTGTACAGCCGACCATGTACCACACTGACCCACTCTTTACGCTCGAGAATGAACTACACTGACCCGCTCTGTATAGCCGATGATGCACTACATTGACTCATTCTGTACACCCGAGCGTGCACTACACTGACCCACTCTGAACAGCTGACCATGCACTAACTGACCCACTCTGCACAGCCGACCATGCACTACACTGATCCACTCTGTACAGCCTACTATGTACTACACTGACCCACTCTGTACAGCTGACCATGCACTACACTAACCCACTTTGTACAGCTGACCATGCACTACACTGACCCACTCAGTACAGCCGACAATGTACTACACTGACCCACTCTGTACAGCTGACGAGGCAATACACTGACCCACTCTGTTCACCCAACCATGCACTACACTAACCCACTTTGTACAGCTGACTATGCACTACAATGACTCACTCTGTAAAGCCGACCATGCACCACACTGACCCACCTTTTACGCCCGAGCATGCACTACACTGACCCACTCTGTACAGCCGACCATGTACTACACTGACCCATCTGTACACCGGATAATGCACTACACTAACTCTTTCCACCCGAGCATGCACTACACTGACCCTCTCTGTACAGCCGACATGCACTACAGTAACCCATTCTGTACACACGCCCATGTACTACAGTGACCCACTCTGTACAACCGACCATGCACTGACTGACCCACTCTGTACATCTGAGCATGCACTACACCGACCCACTCTGTACAACCGACCATGACTAACTGACCCACTCTGTACATCCGAGCATGCACTGCACTGACCCACTCTGTACAGCCGACCATGCAGCACACTTACCCACTCTGTTTTCCCGACCAGGCACTACACTAACCTAATCTGTACAGCTGACCATGCACTACACTGATCTACTCTGTCCAGCTGACCATGTACTACACTGACCCACTGTACAGCCGACCATGCACTGCAGTAGCCTACTCTGTACATCCGACTATTCACTACACTGACCCACTTTGTACAACCGACCATGCACTAACTGACCCACTCTGTTCTCCCGACCATGCACTACACTGAACTACTCTGTACAGCTCACCATGAACTACACTGACCCACTCTGTCCAGCCGACCATGTGCTACACTGACCCACTCTCTACAGCTGACCATGCACTACACTGTTCCACTCTGTACAGCCGACCATGTACCACACTGACCCACCCTTTACGCCCAGCATGCACTACACTGACGCACTCTGTATAGCCGATGATGCACTACACTGACTCATTCTGTACATCCGAGCATGCACTACACTGACCCACTCTGTACAGTTGACCATGCACTAATTGACCAACTCTGTACAGCCGACCATGCACTACACTGATCCACTCTGTACAGCCTACTATGTACTACACTGACCCACTTTGTACAACCGTCCATGCACTACACTGATCCACTCTGTACAGCTGACCATGCACTACAGTGACCCATTCTGTACAGCCGACCATGTACTACACTGACCCACTCTGTACAGCTGACCAAGCAATTCATTGACCCACTCTGTTCACCCAACCATGCACTACACTAACCCACTCTGTACAGCTAACTATGCACTACAGTGACTCACTCTGTACAGCCGACCATGCACCACACTAACCCACTCTTTACGCCCGAGCATACACTACACTGACCCAGTCTGTACAGCCGACCATGTACTACACTGACCCATCTGTACAGAGGATAATGCACTACACTGACATACTCTTTCCACCCGAGCATGCACTACACTGACCCTCTCTGTACAGCCGACCATGCACTACAGTAACCCATTCTATACACACGCCCATGTACTACAGTGACCCACTCTGTACAACCGACAATGCACTAACTGACCCACTCTGTACATCCGAGCATGCACTACACTGACCCACTTTGTACAGCCTACCATGTACTACACTGACCCACTTTGTACAACCGACCATGCACTACACTGACCCACTCTGTTCTCCCGACCAGACACTACACTGACCTACTCTGTGCAGCTGACTATGCAGTACACTGATCCACTCTGTCCAGCCGACCATGCACTACACTGACCCACTCTTTACAGCCAACCATGCACTACACTGACCCACTCTGTTCACCCGACCATGCACTACACTGAACCACTCTATTCAGCTGACCATGCACTACACTGACCCACTCTGTACAGCCGACCATGTACCACACTAAACCCCTGTGTTCACCCGAGCATGCACCACACTGACCCACTCTTTACGCCCGAGCATGTACTACACTGACCACTCTTTCCATCCGAGCATGCACTACACTGACCGACTCTGTACACCCAAGCATGCATTACACTGACCCACTCTGTATAGCCGAAGATGCACTACACTGACTCACTCTGTACACACGAACATGCGCCACACTGACCCACTCTGTACAGTTGATCATGCACTAACTGATCCACTCTGTACATCCTATCATGTAATACACTTACCCACTTTGTACACCCGACCACGCAGTACACCGACCCACTCTGTACAGCTAACAATGCACTACACTGACACACTTTGTACAGCTGACCATGCATTAACTGACCCATTCTCTACAGCCGACTATGCAGTACACTGATCCAATCTGTACAGCCTACTGTGTACTACACTGACCCACTTTGTACAGCCGACCATGTACTACACAGACCCACTCTGCATAGCTGACTATGCACTACACTGACCCACTCAGTACAGCCGACCATGTACTACACTGACCCACTCTATCAAGCCGACCATGCAATACTTTGTTCACTCGACCATGCACTACAATAACCCACTCTGTACAGATGACTATGCACTACACTGATTCACTCTGTACACCCGACCATGCACCACACTGACTCACTCTGTACGCCCGAGCAACACTACACTGACCCACTCAGTACAGCAGACCTATCTGTAGAGCCGAAAATGCACTACACTGACTCACTCATTCCAACCGAGCATGCACTACACTGACTCACTTTGTACAGCCGACCATGCACTACAGTAGCCCACTCTGTACAGCCGACCATGCACTACACTGAACCACTCTGTACAACCGACCATGCACTAACTGACTCACTCTGTACATCCGAGCATGCACTACACTGATCCACTCACTACAGCCGACTATGTACTGCACTGACCCACTTTGTACGGCCGACCATGCACTACACTGACCCACTCTGTTTTCCCGACCATGCATTACACTGACCTACTCTGTACAGCCTACCATGCACTACACTGATCCACTCTGTCCAGTCAACCATGTACTACACTGACCTACTATGTACAGCCGACCATGCAATACACTGACCAACTCTGTTCACCCTACCATGCACTACACTGACTCACTCTATTCAGCTGACCATGCATTACACTGACCCACTCTGTACAGTCGACCATGTATCACACTGACCCACTCTGTACACCCGAGCATGCACCACACTGACCCACTCTTTACGTCCGAGCATGCACTACACTGACCCACTCTGTACACCCAAGCATGCACTACACTGACCCACTCTGTATAGCCGATGATGCACTACACTGACTTACTCTGTACACCGAGTATGTACTACACTGACCCACTCTGTACAGCTGGCCATGCACTAACTGACCCACTCTGTACAGCCGACTATGCACTACACTGATCCACTCTGTACAGCTTACCATGTACTACACTGACCCACTTTGTACAGCCGACCATGCTCTACACTGACCTACTCTGTACAGCTGACCATGCACTACACTGACCCACTCAGTACAGCCGACCATATACTACACTGACCCACTCTCTACAGCTGACTATGCACTACACTGACTCACTCTGTACAGCCGACCATGCACCACACTGACCCAATCTTTCCACCCGAGCATGCATTACACTGACCCACTCTATGCAGCCGACTATGCACTACACTAACCCACGCTGTACAGCCCATCATGCACTACACTGACCCATTCTGTACAGTTGACCATGCACTAACTTACGCACTTTGTACATTCGAGCATGCACTACACTGACCCACTCTGTACAGCTGACCTTGGACTACACTGACCCACTCTGTACATCCGAGCATGCACTACACTGACCCACTCTGTACAGCTGACCATGCACCACACTGACCACTCTTTCCACCCGAGCATGCACTACTCTGACCCACTCTTTCCACCCGAGCATCCACTAACTGACCCGCTCTGTACATCCGAGCATGCACTACACTGACCCATTCTGTACAGCTGACCATGCACTACGTTGACTCACTCAGTACAGCCGACCATGCACCAAACTGACCACTCTTTCCACTCGTGCATGCACTACACTGACCCACTCTGTACAGCCGACCATACACTAACTGACCCACTCTCTACATCCGACCATGCACTACACCTACCCAATCTGTTCACCCGACCATGCACTACACTTACTCACTCTGTACAACTGACCATGGACTACACTGACCCACTCTGTACAGCCGAGCTTGCACAACACTGACCCACTCTGTGCAGCTGACCTTGCACTACAATGATCCCCTCAATACAGTCGACCATGTACCACACTGACCCACTCTGAACAGCCAACCATGCAATACACTGACCCACTCTGTTCACCCGACCATGCACTACACTTACTCTGTACAGCTGACCATGCACTGCACTGACCCACTCTATATAGCCGATGATGCACTACATTGACTCATTCTGTACACCCGAACATGCACTACACTGACCCAATCTGTACAGCTGACCATGCACTAACTGACCCACTCTGTACAGCCAACCATGCACTACACTGATCCACTCTGTACAGCCTACCATGTACTACACTAACCTACTCTGTACAGCCGACCATGTACTACACAGACCCACTCTGTACAGCTGACCATGCACTACACTGACCCACTCAGTACAGCCGACAATGTACTACACTGACCTACTCTGTACAGCCGACCATGCAATACACTGACCCACTCTGTTCACCCGACCATGCACTACACTAACCCACTCTGTACAGCTGACTATGCACTACATTGACTCACTCTGTATACCCGACCATGCACCACACTGACCCACTCTGTACGCCCGAGCATACACTACAATGACACACTCTGTACACCAGACCATGCACTACATTGACACATCTGTACAGCCGATAATGCACTACACTGACTCACTCTTTCCACCCGAGCATGAACTACACTCACCCACTCTGTACAGCTGACCATGCACTCCAGTAACCCACTCTCTACAGCCGCCCATGGACTACACTGACCCACTCTGTACAACCGACCATGCACTAACTGACCCACTCTGTACATCCGAGCATGCACCACACTGACCCACTCTGTACAGCCGACCATGTACTACACTGACCCACTTTGTACAGCCGACCATGCTCTACACTGACCCGCTGTTCTCCCAACCATGCACTACACTGACCTACTTAATACAGCTAACCATGCACTACACTGATCCACTCTGTCCAGCCGACCATGTACTACACTGACCCACTCTGTACAGCCGACCATGCAATACACTGACCCACCCTGTTCACCCGACCATGCAATACACTGACTCACTCTGCACAGCTGACCATGCACTCCACTGACCCACTCAGTACAGCTGACCATGTACTACACTGACCCACTCTGTACAGCCGACCATACAATACACTGACCCACTCTGTTCATCCGACCATGCACTACACTTACCCACTCTGTACAGCTGACTATGCACTACATTGACTCACTCTGTACACCCGACCATGCACCACACTGACCCACTCTGTACGCCCGAGCATGCACTACACTGACACACTCTGTACACCCGACCATGCACTACACTGGCACATCTGTACAACCGATAATGCACTACACTGACTCACTCTTTCCACCTGAGCATGCACTACACTGACCCACTCTGTACAGCCGACTTTGCACTACAGTAACCCACTCTGTACAGCCGCCCTTGCACTACACTGACCCACTCTGTACATCCGAGCATGCACCACACCGACCCACTCTGTACAGCCGACCATGTACTACACTGACCCACTTTGTACAGCCGATCATGCACTCCTCTGACCCACTGTTCTCCCGACCAT